>BQNB010090997.1:0-26993 GCA_026074375.1 Tanacetum coccineum
ACAACATTATAACACCATTTTACCTCAAATATCCACTTAACCCGCCAAATCTAAAACACCGAACTTATTCTCTTTTCTTTATTTCAAACTAATTATTTTCACATATAACTACAAAATAATAAAGAGACTTATTTCATAATCATGTCGAAACACAAGTATATTAGTTTATAAGATTAAATCATCCTAATAGACTACACCCTTAATTCAACAAGCTTAAGAAACCAACTAAATATTTAATTGGTAAATATTGATATGTACTATACAAAATATTTGAGGGTGGAATGTTATTATATAGTAATAAAGAGATGTCACAAATAAGGGTAGTGGATACAAATGTGTAAAGTTTGACAAAAAAATAATAATATTGAAAATCAATTCATAAAATACACGATTTATTAAAAAAAGTTTTTTAGAAAATACATGTTTTGAAAATACACAGCTTGTAGTTTACAAATTCAGCTTAGAAAATCAGTATAGATAACTTGTTACGAAAATCTTTGCACAATATTAAAATGATTAAATCAGTTCATAAAATACACGATTTGTTAAAAAAGTTTTTTAGAAAATACATGTTTTGAAAATACGCGCTTTTAGTTTACAAAATCAGTATAGATACCTTGTTACGAAAATCTTTGCACAATATTAAAATGATTGAAGATTTGTTAAGATATTTATTAAACTTTCTAATATTAACTCGTTGACCCAGCATTTATTCTAAAAAACCATGCCTTAAATACACGAGTGAGTAATACTAATCCACGAGATTGTCTTGTACATAATCTTTAACTTTTAATCATTCTTCTCAAACTCAACAAGCTGCATAAAAAACATTAATTAAAATTGCATTCTTTAAAATAGAATGATCTAAAAGAACGTGAAAGAAAATATACCATCGCATTACAGTGAGGGCAATAGTGATATTTGTGCCAAAGGCAATCCATTGAAGGACAAACAAAGCATACTTCAACCATGAATGGAATCTTGCAACCAACAACAACAGCCAGACTTGGTTTTGATCTATAAAACATTACAAGAAAAATGGTTGAATTGATTAATTGGAGCTAAAATTATATACAACTCGATAAAGGATAAATGAAGTAAACTTATTTTATCTAAACACGAGTGTAAAGAAAACCAATCTCAAGATCATCATGTCTCGGATGGGTGTGCAGTAGGTGCCGTCGCACAGGGCCTCCACTTAAAAGGGGCCACATTATTATTAGTTTTGCATATAAATACGTATAATACTATACATATATGAGCTATATAATTAAATTTATATGCAATTTCTTTTTAGTTTACAAGTGTAATAGGGCCTCTATGTTGTTATTGTTACCTTGGCCACGAAAATCCACGAGTCGGCTCTGCTCATGATTTCATCATCATTGTTCCTTAGCGAATGAAACTTAAACCCGAATATAAAATGATATTTATATTGTTGGTTGTTTTTACATGCAATCGAAAACACTAACTTTCAATTTTAAAAGAGTTTGATGAATACATTCCCGCCTTATTGGTTGTCAGCAATATATTAACGTTGCGCTCATATTAATACAGCCATATATTCAGTTTAGTTTTCAACTTTGCTGCTTCAATTATTTCCTTAGTTATACATAATTCATGTCCATAAAATACTTTCCTTATAATTCAATTTGTATTGCCGAGTAATAAAAAATCAGTCTTCAACCTTCCATTTATCAACCAACATTTCCAATAATAACTTCCATCGATTAGTTTCCACAGCCAAAAGTTGAAATTGTATTAGTTTCCACTTTCCTAAATTACAGCCAATGTCAACTTTTTCTAAATTAGTAGCCGATTTAAATTTTACAGCTAATACACTTTCAACTTTTCAACTTTTTTTCAAGATGTTAAAAATTCAAGAATAGGTGCTATATCCTTTATATGTAGTATAGATAATCGGCGTAGCCCCATTTGTTGAAAGTTCAACATGTTGATTTTTTTTTTTCAAGGAAAGTATTCAAGTATTATGTTGGTTGAAACTGAATATTATGGAAAGTGTTGAAGTATCTTAGTAATTTTAAGGAATTATGATTAGACATGTTGTAGGTCCAAGGTGTTTTGGATCTGTTAAGCCTTGTATGACAATAACTAACTTGAATGAATCCAAGTTAACTATGTGAGAGACAATGACTATGAATACTTATGCTAATGCGGAATCTTAACACAAATACTAAGAAGAACAATTGTAAAACTAACTTCGTATATTGCTATTGATTTTTATTAGGTTTGGATACCTAAAACACTATGCCGTAGGGTTCCTTTTATACACCAAGGAAACCCTAATAGGCTTTACAAACGTGTGAAAGGATAATACTTATCCTTTCCTAATATATCTCTAAGATAACTATTCTGTTACATAAACAGACTTAACTAAACACGACCAGTACTAACTATAGTACTGCCAGACTTAACTTACTAACTTTAGTACTGCCAGACTTAACATAGTACTTGGCAGAACTAACTAATACTACCAGACTTAACTGTTATACTACCAGTATTAAGTCTTTTACAATATATTTCCCAACAATCCTCCCCTAACTTGATCTTCACTTGTGAACTTCAAGTTTCTTTAAGTACCTTCATCTTTGAGCTTCTGAAAATTGTTGTAAACTTTGTCTTTTAAAATATTTGGAACTACCACATTTGATTTTCTTGAATTACTTGCAGCTCCTTGTTCTTTGCAGCATCTTTTTGAAACAGGTACACTTGTATCATCTCTATTTGATCTTTGCAGCAACTAATCTTCATAACTTTTCAGCAACACTTCATATCAGCAACACTTAAACAGCTATATTGACTATATGTACATCAAATCATAAAGTTTCAGACTATTCTCATCACTTCCAGGTGTGTTAACTCCTGTGAGAGGTGAATCATTGAAAATTTAATGGATTTGATGTCTCTTTACCAGTTAGCCATTAACTCTGGAGTAGTCAGTCCTTTGGCCACCAGAAAGGTGCATGTCCATGGTTGACTGAAAACCATTTCAACTCTCAGTACGTGAAACATTGGTGAGTTGAATACCATATGGTTTTTGGCAAACCATTACAGCCATGAACGGATTTGAGATGCCTTTACCTGTAGCCGTTTGCTCAGGGCTAGTCAATCCTTTGGCACCTAGAAAAGGTAAATTCCATGGTGGATTGATTACCATATCAACTCTTTGTACATGAAACTTGGTGAGTTGATGTACCATCCACTTTTTGGTAAAGTGTCAACCATCTAATATGGATTTGCAATTTGTCTTTACCATAAGCCATAATCTCATGGACTAGTTATGGTTTTTCCACAGCCTTTACCACAATCCATAAACTTGTGGGCTAGCCAACTCTTTACAAACATAGATATGGTGAGTTGATAACCATACAATTTTTGGCAAATTGTCAGCCATAAACGGATTTGAGAAGTCTTTACCAAGAGCCGTTTGCTCCTGGACTAGCCAGTCCTTATGTCTGTTAGACATGGTGGACTGATAACCATTTGTTGTGTTAGTGCATAGCACCTCCACCAAGTGTTGTTCTCCTCATCTCCATTCTAGATTGCTAACTCATCAATCTCCATTATTTTCTAATACCAGCTTGCTTCTCCATCATTTTCAAAAGTTTATAACAATCCTCATTTGTAGCAATTCCATTTGGCTTTTCCTCCTTTAAGTTTCTTTATGCTAGCATGGTTTTGCATACTCAGCAGATATAAGGATTACTTTCTTTCAACTAACATATAAATATCCAATGAAAAACCCCCCCCTCCAAGTTTCAAGCATGTACTCTACAGAGTATCTATAATATCTCTAACTTATATCCAATTGTTTGTCCCAATGCACACCAAATAAGACTTACTAAAGTTCTTCAACATATTCTTTAAATACTTCCAAAATACCCTCTCTAGCTCATCCTCTGGTCCATCCATCCCATATCTATTCATCACAATCCTATATAACTCAGTAAGATCATCTCTAGATATATCCTTCAGCATAGCACCAAAATTAATGTACACTATATTAGTTCCATCTTCCCTAACTATTTGGTTAAACTCTTATCCTTTCTCCTAGCTTGATGATCCCCCCCCTTATAGGTACTATACTAGGTTACTTCAATAGCTACCAGAACATGATTATAATTGGAAATTTAGTACCTGTAACATAGTCATCTAGTTTTTTACTAACTTCATCTGATCCTTCAGAATCATCCTTATCAAGGTTTGTATGCAATCCTTTCCTTGCCATATGTTTTCTTCTTTTTCCAGACTTCTTGGTTGGCTCATCATCCTTTGCTTCATCACTCTTTAGTCTTTTTGAAGTCTTTGCTTGGAGCTCTTCACCAAATCTTTTCAAACTAGCTTTAGTAGCTTCAAAGTTTATTGGTGCAAAAGATTCAACCTATTTCACTAACTTATCAAATTCTTCTTGAAAATCCAAGCTTGAGACTACCTTCTTTCCCTTAGTCTCTTTTCTTCTCTTGTATCTCCTTCCCTTATCAATGGACTTTGGCTTTAGAGAGGCAAGCCCTGAGAGAGTTTTTGTCTGCTGTCAAAAAAGAGTATAAAACTTAGGTCTTCCACTTTTCCTCCCATAAGCAGATTACTTTTGTTGTAGTAGGAGTAACCAGTCCTTGTACCAAAGAATCTAGAGGATCATCTTTGACTTTTCCTCCCCTGAGCCTCAGGTTCTTCCTCTTCAGAGTCTGATAAAACCACATCTCTCCTTTTCAGCAACCCTTCCAACTTCTTCACTTTCTTGACTAACTTCACAATAGCATTCCCCATTGTCAGCTTGGTTTGTTTGAGATCCGTTTCCAAGCTGTCATTCTTTGATATCAACTGAGGAACTACTTGAAGTAAAGATCATCCATAGTCATTTGTCCTTGAGCCTGTTCTTGTAGGGGTAAGAGGTGTTGGTGGACAGGAGATGGCTCCTCAAGGGTGTGTTCAAATGGTTCAGGTTCAGATTTCAGTATAGGTGTAGGTTTAGTAAGGATGTGCAGAGATAGTGGTGGAATGTACTGGAGGTGATGATTGGAAATGGACTGGAAGTGTGGATAATGATGTGAGTTGAGTCACAGCATCATGTCTTGACCTCATTCGGTTATAGAAGCAACAAGTAACATAGCAGGCAATAAAGGTCTTGGTGCCCCCTCGATAACCCCTGTCATATTCCCAAAATCTTTTTGGTCAGGCTAACAGCCATAAAGGTGTTTGTTTTCCGTTTGAATATTCAAAATCATTTGCAGAAAACGAGGATACATCAAAAACTTTGTCTTGCTTTTCAAATTTGCCACCATACCATCAAAAATAAGTTTTGAAAAATTATAAACTCTACCAGTGGATAGACAAATCAAAGCAGTAGCAATATTGCTACCGAATTGATCCCATCCACCCACTTTAATATCTTTTACAGTGCAAATAGATGGTGGACCAAAATATCTCCCTTGGGGTGTCAAAAAGCAATACCAAAAAGTAAAGGTTCCATCATAGGATACCCTATTTGGCCGCCATCCCCCAAAAAATTTTCATCATTTTGGTCAACATTTGTAATCCCTGTGGCGTCTTCAAAATGAAGTGTGCTCTAATAAACGCCCCTCAGTGATTGTGTACCTTATGGTTCAATGGTTCGCAAAATTATTTCTAGAGTCACATCACTAAGTATTTGAAAGTAGCATCGTTGCCAAAACTGTTTTACAAGGGAATCATGAGATAGTGGGATTAGAAGTTAAGGCATACAAGAGAGTTGGAACCTCATAGAAAAGTCCACTATCACAGCAAACCACTAGCACTTTCCTCAGGCTGCGCAAAACCCAATTGATTGTGTTTGTCACCATATTTTAAAATTGGGTCAGTTAGAACAATCGATCAAAGAGAGGGATGTATGTTTCTTGGGTTTTGATGCGAGTGAGGTTGTAGATGCTGGTAACAGGACGCTTGACTATTTTCGTTATAAAATTAAAGAAGATTTTTACTTTGCGAAAAGGAGATAGCAATAAAAAGATAAGTATGAATAGAAATCAAACTATTATCTATATATAGCTTCTCTGAGAACGACAATTGCCGCCGTAAAAATCTCTAACGGTAACATTTAAACAGTGATAAAGCAAAGATAAAGTCAAAGTATCCCGCAACCAGCATTACAATAACCTACCAGTTATTTAAAAATATACGACTACCAAGACTAATTTTAACCATAATTAATTAAGAATCAACCCGAATGGAACTCTTTTTTCAACCAGAATTAAGTAGTATACTGAAGAATTTACAAAAGCAAAAACCTTGTTTAAAATTTTTTTAACGCTGCCTTTTCATCTCCCCAATCCATCTATTCCTGCCAAAGTTAAGTCAAAACAAAGAAAAAACATGCTGCAAATAGTTTGCATAGACAGGAATTAATGAAACTAACTACCCCTAATTAATTACAACTAAACTACCAGTATTAAAATGACATAACTACCAGTATTAATATAAACTAACTAACAGTATTAAGACTACTTAGCTACCAGAATTAAACAAACTAGACATCTAAGCCTCCCTTAAATGTAACTATGGGTTTTATCCATACCAATGCTAACCAACAAGTAATTAAAACTGTGTCCATCAAAATGTTTGGTCCAACAGGTCACTACATTTAAGTCTGTGTGAATTTTCTCCACACTAATGAGCTCTTCTCATAACAATCTCTTATAAAGAGTGACGTATCTCGATGTGCATTTGTACTTGGAATGATATACCCCGGAGTTCTTCACAATGCAGATAGTGCTTTCAATTACACTGTGGATTTTGGTTTCATGAAATTGAAACCATAGTCCCAACAAATGGATTTTGAACCCACAATAACATGTCCCAAATCAATTTGCAGCACGACATATTCATCTATCATTTGTTGAAGTAGCCCACATAGTTTGTTGCTTACATTGCCATGAGATAAGTCTTTGTCCAAGAAAATGACAACCACTTGTTATGGATTTCCTGTCAAGGTTGGACCAACCATAATCACTATTAGAGAATGCTTCTAGGTCAAAGGGTGATTCCCTAGGATACCATAGGCCCAAGTTTGGTTTACCCTTAAGATACTTGAAGATTCTCTGACTGCATTGAGATGAGTAATCTTAGGAGTTACCTAAAAACGTGAACAAAACCCACATACTGCATACATACTATCAGGTCTAGAGGCAGTTAAGTACAATGAGGAACCTATATTGATCTGTTACAAGTGTGTACATCTACATCAATAGAGCTTCCTCATCCTTTGTCAAGGCAAACCTTGGTCTCCATTGGTGTTATTGCAGCTTTCACATTTACAAGATCAAATTTCTTGAGTATCTCAGCTACATACTTGTTTTGAGATATGAAGATTCATTCTTTGTTCTGTTTGACTTGTAATGCTAAGAAAAATGTGAGTTCACCCATAGAACTCATCTGAAATCTGCTTTTCATCAAGGCTTCAAACTCATCACACCAAGACTTGTTGGTAGAACCAAAAATGATACATCAACATACACTTGAACCAGCATGATATCCTTTTTTGTCCTTTTATTGAATAAGTCTGTCACTTGTTCCCCTCTTGTTTCCATGCTTCCTCTAGACTGTGATAAAGTAGCATACCAAGCTCTAGGAGCTTGATGCAGTCCATACAAAGCTTTGACCACCTTATAAACCTTTGTAAATGATTCATGATCAACAAAACCAGGAGGTAGAGAGACATAAACATCTTCATCTATAGTGCCATAATCAGAAAAGTACTTTTTACATCCATTTGGGTATACTATGAACCCATAAATGAGGCAAAGGCTAAAAATAACCAAGATAGCGTCTATTCTTGCACAGGACAAAAACCTCATCATAGTCAATACATTCTTCCTGTGTGACCCTTAGAGGGCCACCACTCTTGCTTTATTCCTCACAACCTCTCCTCTTTCATCTCTTTTGTTTTCTGTAACCCACTTTATACCAAACAAAAGAACCTTCGTAATCCATGAGGAAGATCTACAAAACCCATACTTGTTGTAGTCTTGACTGTATACAGTTCTTCCTTGCATGCTTAAACCCAACTGCCATCTTGTAAAGCTTCAGCAATCTTTTTAGGTTCCTCCTAAGATAGAAAACAGGCAAACAAACAATGCTGTTGATCTTTGTGATTGATTTCTATGCTGCTCTTTGAATATGACTTGAGAAGAGCATCGAGCTCCTCTATTTGTACAGCACTTTGCTTCTAGTTTGCACAGCTGACTTAGGATCACCAAGTATTGACTTTTGGGTAATATAAAGAATCCTAAATGTAGGAGGAGACTTGACATCAATTTCTGTTGGTAAGGTTGTTGAAAATCAGTTCAACACCCTCTTCATACTAAGATGCCTTATCAAAAATTCATGTCTCAGATTTGTGAAAGAATTTTGAGCTCTGGCATGGTTGAATCATCAGGATCAAAACTACTAAGTATTAACTGCAGTAGTACTGTAATGGTGTTTTCATATACTTTTCCTAAATGCTTTTAGAGTACAATTTCTTTTCTTTCCAACTCTACTTCTAAAAGCTTGAATTCTTAGGATTATCTTTGAAGTGTCAGTATAGAGAAGCCCTTCTTCTCTGTTGAAGTTTCAGTCAAATCTCCTCTTTCTTTGAATATGTGGAAGATTTCCTTGATTCAGCTTTTTCTTCAGTATTCCTCCTAGTTGAAGGTACAACAATAAGCTCTACAATCCTCATCTTTTTCCTCAGAAGGCATATAAAACATTGGAGTTTTAGTGAAGTACCTGCACTATTATGTTTACTTCTGAAGCACCTTCATATGGGTTAGCTTGATCTCTCCAAAGATAATATATAGTTTCATTAGAATCATTGAAATAATCAAATATCAAACATCTCTTCTATGTACCTACTCCATTGACATAGGTTTATCTTCAAGAAATTACATGCAATTTTTACATCTACTCTTTTGGTTACTAAATTTATAGAACCCTATAGCTTTGCTATTTAGTGAGTAACCAACTAAAAACCTTCATCAGATTTTCCATCAAACTTGCCAAGCACACTAAAGTATCTAGAATGGTAACATTAACAAACCCAAAAGGTCTAGTAGCTAATATTGTTTGTGGCCAAACAAAAGCTCATATGGAGTTTTTGATTTTGAGGTTTTGTCACTCTTACCCTATTATAAATATTAGCCAGTCAGTACTAACTGCTTCCTTCTTCCCAAAAAGTGGTTGCTAAGAGAGAAATCTGCTTAGCATAGTTCTAGCACCTCAATAAGTTCTGTTCATTCTTTTAGCAACCCCATTTTATATGTGAGTTCTGGCATTACTATACACTTGTTATATTCCCTTGTTTCCACAAAGAATATCAAAGCATATCTCTATTCTTAACTTCCAGTGCCATTATCTGATCTTGCATCATGCACGACGCATTTAACCCTAAATCACTAAAGCTTGTTTCATTCTCCTAAAAAGGTCTGAAGAATGCCACTTGGTTTTTTCATCCGTAGAAGCCAAAAGAATACCCAACTAAATCTGGTACAAATCATCATAATTACAGAGGAATAACTTGACAATGATTAATGCTTTTTTCACAAAGAAGGACCAAAAAGATCCATATGCAAGGTGTAAAGTGGCTTTCAGTGATTAATATTCTTTTCTACCTTGCCCTTGCAAGCGGCCCTGTGTTGTTTGCCCTTATGGCAGGCAACACAATGTGTGGTCATTTTGAAAACCTAGGAAGGTAGACTCTAACAAGGTTTCTCTTCACAAGTAAGTTTAGGTTTTAAATTGATATGACCCTAGACCATCTATGCCACAATTTAGATTCATCAGATGTGGCTTTAGCAATAAAACATGCAAAACCTTTTACAGGAGTAGGTGTCTTCATATCAAAACTGTACATATTGTGATGTCTAAGGACCTTTAAAAGTATCTGATTTTTATCAGACATCTTAAAGTCAGAAGACACAACAAGACATTCAGTTTCAGTAAAAAGAACCTTGTTCTGCTTATCAATATTATGTATATAAGAAAAGGTTAAAATGCCCTCTACTTCTTTTACAAAACGACACATATCAAAATCTAAATTACCAACTCTTATATTTCCCTTTACCAATAGGTAGCCTTTGCTACCTCCAAAGGTAACAGATCCCCTATTGAATTCTTCAAAATCCTCCAGTTAATCCTTGTTACCTGTCATGTGCCCTGAGCATCCACTATCAAATATACCTCTATCTACCATGTTCTTCAGTAGATGATCCTGCACATGAAAAAAAAGAAATTAGTTTCTCTTAGGACCCAAGCTTTGCTGGCTTAGGGTCTGCCTTGTTGGACCTTTAGCATTCCACATACTAATAAATATTTGGTCCACTGTTATTAATTAGTAAGTTTGGTCTAGAAAACTCTCCAACTAATAACTTGGTGATGTCTTAACAGCAGAACCCCAAATCTATACAACATAGAATGAGGCCATTTGTTCTGTCGTTTGCAAAGGGTCTTCTTACAGATGAATGTGATTTTGAAAAATCCCTTCTTTGATTAATTTGATTCATCTGTGGTCTTTTGGGACTTACACTGTTTGAGGTCTTGTGAGAGTTCAGGGCTGTCTAGAATCTACCAGTATTAACTCTTAGGACAACAGCATTATTAACTTTAGGACTAACAGCATTAACTTTAGCCTAACATAATTAATATTTGTCCTACCAGTATTAATATTAGGCCTAACAGAATAAAATTTTGGCCTACCAACATTAAGTTTGTACTGTGATCTAGTGAACAACTTTATTAGCATGAATAACCTGTTTGCATTATTCCATACTGTTTTGGTCCACCCCCCCATTACCCAGTAATAAAAAAAACCCGCATAACCTCAGCTTCCTTGCCATTTCTTTCCATAATAGTCCCAATCTTTAATCAACTACGACTTAGACTAATACCACAAACAAAACTTTTCTTCTTTTGTAAAGAGTATCCTCCCCAGTTCTCTTTCCCATCATATCATTATCCAATTCTTCCTATTAACTTTCTCTGTGTTTCGTTATTGTGAAGTGGTTGCCTAGATTTTTTATGTGTGAGACACAACTAGGTTCAACTTCCTTTGATTTTGGAGCAGACACATCTTTTTCATTAGTTACCACCAACTTAGACGTAGACATCTCATTTTGAACACTTAAACTTTCTGATTCAGTTTCAAAAGAGTGCTCAGAGGTAATTTCCCCCCAAGAATCTTCACTGTCATTTGATTGCAATATAGAAGCTCAGAAGAAATTTCATCTGAGACCACTATTTCCAGGTTTTTTTGAGGACCCCTTGTATACCATAAACAAACAAAGAATATCCATCAATTTCCTCTTGTGGTTTAGGAGTATAATCTCCACTTAAGGGATGTGGAACACCTTTAAAGTCATTAGTCTTTGTAAATCTACTGTACAAAGGTTTTCCATTTGAATCCTCTTTGAACAATTAAAAACAGAAAAGTTCAATTTCTATCCTCATAACTTAGAACCTCATTGTTATTGTATTCAAATCCTAAGAGAAGCCAAACTTTACTATTTGAACTCCATGCCAGAAATAATTAACCTCTCAAAGATTCTTGGAAGAAAAGCTTTCCCATGAATCTAATGTTTTTCTGTAATTGTTTTTCTTTGACGAGCTTTCATTCCTTATTCCCTAATCTTTTAAGCTTACCCATCTTTTTCAATATTTTCATTAGCATGAAATGTAAGCTTTTTCATTTAGAGAAAGTTGCCCTGTTTTTTGAAAATAACAAGTGAGCTTTCTAGTTTCTTAATATACTTGACTATACAAGTATTTATGCTTCTTGATCACCTTAACTATTCAGTTGTTGATACACAATAGTATTTTTATTTAAGAGTATTGTATGAATCAAATGCAATTTTAGAACACAAAGTTACCTCATTGCTTGAGCTGAAAGCCCTAATAGCATGATTTTGTTTCTTTAGCTTTAGTGTGTTCTCGCCCCAATTGACAAATCCTATCATTCTTGTCAGCAAACCCACTGATTCGTCTATTGCTTCCTAGCTTCTTTGATGTTGATACATGATCTCTCTGCACTTTCCCTCATAGTCCCCTTTGCTGTACATTCCCTAGCAAAGTGACCAGTGTTGTGACAATTGAAGCATTCAAGCTTCTTTTTGTCAAAGCCAACAGGTGTTTTTCCATCCACTCGAACTCTCCTCCCGTTTTCATATAGAACTTCTTCAATCATTCGAAATAGCAATCATTGCTATTTGCCAAATTTAATGGTCCATTGCTCTTCAATGTCTACATCATCAATTTGTTCCAGGTCTTCATGAAGTAAGTCCCAGTCCTCTGATTGTTTGGAAAAGAGGGAATAGATCACTTCATCAGCAAAACCAGCAAGAACTTCTTTTTCAGGATTATTGGTTGAAGAAGTAAAGGATTGAAGTAACTGGTATGCATCCAAGTAAAACCAGACTAACCTTATTAGTGCATACTTTATGCTTTGTGAAACAAAAGCAACATTTTGAAGCACATTGAAGATGTTTTTGTGAGCACCTTAGAATTTCTTGCTCAAAAACTCTAAGGTTCTAGTACAAAACAATCCAATAGAAAAGTGTCAATCTCTGGATTAGTTCTCAAAGTCATAGCCAGATTGGACCATGCTGAGGCAAAGAGATCTGAGAAACTTATGATTTGCATCTTTCTGTTGATACTTCAGCACCATGAGCTTCCAATTGAGAAAGTAACTGTTGAAATCTGTCATATCTCTTATCTAGAGCTCCTTCTTGAATTTGGATATTTTAAAATGCTTCAAACTGTTGTTTGAAAACAGCCTTCTGCATTTCTTATGAATTTGCATTACCACCAAACCTAGTTCTGATGGCTTCCCAAATCTCTTTTTGCATCATCCATTCCATGAAAGTCTTCTCATAGTCTTGGGAATGGCCATCAGCAAGATATTCTTAGCCTTCCTTTCCTTTTCAACAGCTTGAATCTCTGCAGCAGTTACTGGTGAAAGTACTCGAACAATACCATCTTTTCCAGTTGAAATTCTCTTCTGTATTTCCATTCATACTTACCTTCCATACTTCATGATTTTTTTCCACCCCCCTCCCCCCCCCCCCCCCCCCCCCCCCAATGTACCTCAAGGTAATGCTCCATTTCCATAGCCCATAATCATACACCTCCTTCTTTCAGAATTAGGAGTTTAATATTTTGAGATAGCAGGTGTTTGAGGAATCATCTGTTTTTGTTGTTTAGTAGCAGCACAGTGTCCTGATGCATCTTCATGGGTTTGATTCTTCAATCACTAAGAATGTTTGTGAGAACCTCATCATTATCAGGTGATACATTTTGTAAAAATCTGTAAGTAGGTGTTTTCTGAGGTTCTTTGTAATTCTCTTCCTCATAGTCCCTCTAAAGCTCTGATACCACTTGTAGGTCCTTGGTATAAGATCTGATTAGCCTTTGTAAGACGATATAACTTGATAAATTCAATTCACTATATGAGAGACACAGACAATGAAAAATCAAGTGTTAATGCGGAAAACTAACACAAGAATTAAGAAGAAACACTATATACTAAATTGCTAATTAAGACTCTAATGGCTTCTATTGATATTTCTCAAATCACGTAGTACATAACTTATGCTTAGGTTCCTTTTATACACAAGGAAAACCAAAATGGGCTTTACAAATCGTCAAATGGTATAATACATATCCTTTCCTAAATATCTGCCTAAGATATCTTCAAGATAACTATTACTATTCTGTTTCATAAACAGACTAAACTATGAAACAAACTTAACAAACTATGACCATTACTAACTCTAGTACTGCTATTCTAAACCAGTACTAACTTAGTATATTGCCAATTTTTAACTAGTACTCTGCCAGTATTAACTCATACTACCAGAACTAACTATTACTACCAGACTTAACTGTTAAACTACCAGTATTAAGTGTGTTATAATCTATTTTCCCAACAATCATCTCAATCAAGATAAGCATTAGTGTATAACCTCAACACTAATCTCCTTACTAAAAAAATATATCTGTAAATGATGAACATGTCTTTAGTCCTTTGTAGGCCATTTAAAATAGTAGTCTAATGACTTTCACTTAGTTACTATGGTTGTCGGTTCATCTTGCATTCATGCAAGTGTTACAATTAGTCTAATGCATATCATGACATACATAATGAAACTTTTAGCTGAACTAAACGTTTTCAAACATGTGTTCATCTCATCAGGTGAGATAGAACTTTAAGTCTTGCTCAATGATGTGCCATATTGTATTAGACTTGTTAATCGCGTATGTTAATCCTAGTAATCATGTGTCCCAAGGTTGTATGTTTTATTTCGTATATCTCTTGTTAGAAATATTATTCCAAACTAAGGATTAAAATCAAGCTTAGGTGAAATATCATTTCTAATATGTTGACAACATATGAGATATAAGAAAACCAAAACATAATGCTTCGACTAGCTTTAAGGCATACCCAAGAGTTATCTTTGTTTCAATCAAAATCAAATTATTGATTTAAACTTAAGATTCCATCTCCTATATGCATGCTTCGATCCACACTTGGATTTTATAGCTTGCACATTTTCTAAAGATAACTTGGATTCATAAACCCTTTTGATTACACAACGTCCTCGCAAAGGTAATCATTCAAGAAGGAGTTTTGACATCCAATTGCCATATTTCATATTCATGAAATCAAGTATGGTAATTAATATCTTTATTCATTTAACGCTTGCAAGGAAAAGAAGCTTTAATCATAGTCAATTGCTTGAGTATAAGTAAAACCCTTATCACAAGGCGTGCGTTTAAATGTGTGTACATTTTTGTCCATATTAGTCTTCTCCTAGAAGAACCAATTTAACTTCTCAGTCTACTGATAGGTGAACAAGAAAAATTTTTTTTTCAATCAAATCCAAAATTGATTTTCCGTTCATAGGAATAATAAATGACATCTCAACATTATTATGTCGTATAGCTATGCATCTCAGAAGGTTTTGTGTAAGAATAGACTTTCTCCAAAAACAGATGCTCCCACTTGCTTCATGTAAAAGGAGACTTTCTCCAAATACGAAGCAAGTTGAGTAATAATAAAATTGTTCTCATTTAGGAGGTATAATATTTACTGACAGTTCTTAACTCTAGTTTGCTAATAACACGCTTAACATGATCTCAACAAATTCAAAACTTTAGTTAAGATTTAATGGGAGTCTTCCCATTCCATAACATGAATGGTGTCTTCGTACCTATCTTGTTGGCACCATATTGAGTACACACGTGGCTTACTTAAATTTTTGTTAACCTTGATATAATAGAGTTAGATGTGGCTTAAAGTTATCAAAAATCAGACAATATTCAATAAGATTGATTTACAAATCAACATACCATAACGCTGTGTGTATCTCATGAGCTAAATGAGATTATGAGACATTATCAAAATCTCTTAGATAACCTAATACCCTTTGGCTTACATACTTGCCAATTTGTTCAAACATAATGGCAATAACATTAATTTCAAGCCAATTGCATGCTATAATGTAGAAGTCTTAGAGAAGTTCAAGGACTTTATGTACATGTCTTAAGTAGATGACATAACAGGTTAATTGCTAACATTACGTTACAAGTCTTTGAACATTTCAATTACTTCATGTACATGTCGTGACAAGGAGACATGACAAGTCAATTGCTTAGTTTATAAGTCTTAGAACAGTTCAAGGACTTTATGTTTATGTCTTTACAAGAAGTCACAAGCATATTAAATAAAGTATTATTGAACGCCGACTCTTGACTTCAACTATCTTTCAAGTTAATTATGTACTTCTTATTGATATCTTTACAAGAAGACACAATCATATTAGCTAAACCTTTTAGTGAATATGATGAAGTAGGAATTTATTATTTCTTGATACTAGTTCTAAGTAGGGCGACATACATCGAGGTGTATAAGTCCTAATAGATCATTAGCTTTCTTACCATGCGGTTAAGAAAAACCATTAGTTATATTGTTATGTGTTGTACCTTGCATACAATTAGGATTTCTCCCACTTGTGCATGGTATAACATCAAGCATTTATACAAACAAATGAGCATATTATGAGTTAGGTTATGTAAAACCTAAAAATCTCAACAAATGTGAAATTACCAAAATACCCCTAATGCAAGAAAAATTCATTAAAGCATGAATAAAATTCATTTAAATGTTAAAAATTATGAAAATACAACTTATGTGCAAATTATGGAAATTTATGTTAAATTAAAATACCTTATGATTATGTTAAGAAAAATAATTTATATTTATGTATTTATAATTATAGCGAATTATAAGTGGATTTACGAGTTAATTTATAAAATTAACAAATTAAATAATAATAAATTGAGGATAATAACAAATAAATATTATCAAGTTAAAATCAGAATTAGTCTATCTAGAAGCCACTAAAAAAATCGCCCAAAATGATTTATCTATTTCATTATGCATTTTAATTCATTTAAAACTCTAAAACAAATGCACCAAAACCCTAAAATACCAAAGTGACGGCAAACGAATTTTCCAAGGCAAGGACGAATTTTTCTAAGATCATTTGAAGACTAAGGAGTGTGGGAAAAATAGTGGGAAGCTTGGGAAGTGATTGATTCGATTTTTGGTATCGTTTTGGGTTCGAAAAGCTATACCGATTGCATAAAAATCCATAAAATCATCAAAGGCCCATCAAGGTAATTTTTATAACTTATGTTTCATTCATATTTAACAATTTAAAAACCTGAGAAAAATTATCCATCAAACTTATTTCGATTTTATAAATTGAAACATATTCAAAACCTAATTTAGAAAATGAAAATAAATCGGAATATCAAATATGGGTAAAATTTATTTTATGTTTTTTTTCTGGGGTTGTTCATATCTCAATTAACTCAAAAAATTTGTTGGAATAAAATATACATGATTCGAATGATTTGGAGATTTCTTTGTATTATGCCCGAATATTCGAAAAATGAGGAAAAAGGGACGATAAATGGTTAAAATGAATTAGGGTTAGGGTTTTGTTATTTTTTCCAGGTATAATTAATGCCAATGATTGGTAAATAATTGTGTTTGTGATTGGGGAAAATTTGATTAAGGTTTTGTGAATTAATATGTTAGCCGATTATGGTATAAAAGGTATAAGGGACTTGTTATGTAATTTCTGAATACTATGGGTCCTATTTAGACATGTTTTAGTATATATAGTAGATTCTGTAATATAATAAGTGGGGCTATAAAATGTCATTTTGATATTATTTAGGATTTACATGGTTTAATTTTTCAAATATTTATGAATTAGAAATTAATTAATTAAAATAGAGGGACTAAAATTGTAAATTCTGAAAAGTAAAAGGTTTGGTTATAATTAATGATAGAAGTATGATTTTTGTTATATTTGAATCTAAAAGGGCTTGTTTTGTAATTATGGATAATTAAAGATAATTGTTAAGTAATTAATAAACTAAAAGGACTAAATATGTAAATTATGTAAAATTAAGGGTTTGACTTGTAAATACATAAAATGAAGGAATAATCGAATAAAATAGAATACTTTTTGATATTTTACACTTTTAACCTTGAAATTTGTTGATTTTGCATAGAAACCCTAAAATAATGGAAAGCAGTCATATTTAAACCCTAAACTTATAGAGGTTAACATATAAAGTCCCTAAGCTAATTCAAAATTACTTAAATAGAATCTCAAATTATGAATATTACTAATATATGGAAAGTTTCTAATTATGGAAAGGTTACTAAAAATGGAAAGCGTTACAAAAATGGAAGTTACAATTTTGGAAAGTACGTAAGTTATGGAAAGTTTACTAAATATGGAAGAGTTACAAAAATGGAAAGTTACTAAAAATAGAAGTATAACTTAAAATGAATTGTATTGTAATTCGAGTTCAATCATTTTCTATAGGTTCGGTCAAGAGGGAGTGATTGTGATATTACCGTGGTGTTTCTTTGATTGTGCTGGCTTCGGAATAGGTACAATATTCTGACCCTTTTTGTTAAGGTTTCTTCATGCAGATTCCTCTCTATCTTTGATACGTATGATGATTTGCCACATTTGCTCTGAGCCTTATATTTTGGCTTTCTTATATGATCTGTTATTATGTTTCCTTTTGGACCTTTGCTATGATCCCTTTGATATTCGAACCTTTGATATTTGAACATTTGATATTGAACCTTTGCTATGATCCCTTTGATATTTGAACATTTGATATCGAACCTTTTGCCTGAATCCCTTTGAAATGAACTTTGATATATTTGCTTTGAACCCTAACCCTCCGTTTGAGAACCAAGCCACTATTTGTTTCCCCCTAGCCATGAAGGCTAACATGGCCGTGACATTGATTGCACCTATGGATGACTCTGTGTGAGTGAGTGATTTCTCGCACCGTCCCCATTTTGATAATTTATGCTCATTATGAAGACTATTTTTTGCTTTAAGGGCCGAATGGATGCCATCCTAGATTTGTTTTGTATTCGATGGATTATGACATTATGATATTTGGATATTTTAGACTGGTGTTTGGGTGAAATCCACGTCTTTCACATTTGGAGCTCGCGACTCCATGGTTACTATGATATGATTTGTTTGGGCTTGGTGATTGAACTTAACCTAATTTGATTTTCTGATTCATCTTACCTTACCTATGATTTATATTCTGATTTGTCCCTAAACCTTATATTTGTATCCCTTTGATCATGTATTATGATATCCTTTGTACCTTGTATCATATCCTTTGATTTCCGTTATCTTTTGCATTCGATTATATATATCTTTCACTGGGCTTTGTAATTCACTGGGCTTTGTAAGCTCAGCCGCACTTTCTTTTCCTGCGGCAGGTATCTAAGCTAGGAGCTGGGGTTGCTTTCAGGCTATGAGTGCTGAGTGTGGACTTACCCTAGAGATCTTAGTTTTGATATATGAATTGTATCTTTTCAAGACATTTGTTATTTCGTTTGGATATGTTTATCCTTTAAGAACTTATGTACCTTAAGTCATGTTGACTTATTTCCTTTGGATATTTATTTAAGACTTCCGCTGTTTATGCTTGTGTTATGATTATGTATGCTTTTGATGTCACACCATATTTGTAATACTTCTACCCTTTTTGGGTCGGGGCGTTACAATTTATGGTATCAGAGCCAGGTTAATCATGACGAGGTCTTATGACCTTAGAGCTTAGGCTATGACCTGTGAGGATTGGGTAGACATTAGGTTCCTTCTGCGTAACTCTCTTCCGTAACCTATCTGGTTTTCGTTTGCTAATCGTTTTCTCGATCGTTCAGATGGTGACTACCCGTAGAAACTCGGATGACGATGTCCCTAACTTCGAGGCCATGATTAATGCTGCTGTGGCCAATGCTCTCCCTAACCTTACTGCTGCTTTGAGAACTCAGATCACCAATGACATCAGGAATGGTGTTGGATCTTCAGGTGGTGGTGGTGGTGATGCTATACCCCCAGGGATTCATGTTTGGATCGAAAGGTTTACTAAGTTAAAGCCGCTTGCGTTTCGGTCTGCTGCCACTCCTGCCGAAGCAGAAGACTGGATTACGCATATGGAGAAGTTATTTCAAGTTTTGGGTTGTCCCGACAACTTCAAGACTCGTCTTGCTGCGTTTAAACTAGAGGGTGATGCACTGAGCTGGTGGAAAGCTCATTTGCGTACTCAGGTTGGAGGCGATGCTTTTGCCGATACTTGTACTTGGGTTGCTTTTCGTGAGATCTTTTACAACAGGTATTTTCCGGCATCTGAACAACAACGTTATGAGCGTGAGTATGGGTCGATATGTCAGCTGGATCGAGAGAATTCTGGGGAGTACATGGAGAGGTTCACTAGATTGGCTAGTTTTGTTGGAGCTACTGCTGGAGATGCCCAGAGGCAAGCTAGACATTTCAAGTGGGGGCTAAAGAAGTGGGTTTTGGACCGGATCGTTAATACGGATTATACGAATGTTGCGCAGGTTGCGGCTGCCGCCCGTAACATCGAGTTATTGCATGAGAGTGGAAATTCGAATAAGCGGGATAGAGATGGTAATCGGATTCAGAACAGGGGACAGGGCCAACAGGAGAACAAGGGTCGTTATGACCAGGGTCAGCATGAGTATAGGGGTCGTCAGGACCAGAGTGTTGAGCATCGGGGTCGTCAGGATCGGGGTTATGATTCGAAACGACAGGATTTTCGGGGTCAGGATCAGAGGTTTACTGGTAGGAATGGGAATGACCGCCAGGGTCAGGGTAACTACAACCAGCGCCAGCACAGGAATCAGTCAACTCGGGATTTTAACCAGGGTCATGCTTCAGGTTCTGCAGGTCAGAGGAGGTCTACTGAGACTTTGCCTCCTCCACCTCTTTGTACTACCTGTGGAAAGCCTCATCCGGGTGTTTGTTATAAGGCTACTGGGGGATGTTTTACTTGCGGGTCTACTCAACATAAGGTGAAGGATTGTCCCCAAGGGAAGCAGAAGCAGAGTATGCCAGCGGATTTTGCTAGACTACCTCCTACTACAGGACGGGTTTATGCTACGACTCGTGATCAGGCGGCCAAGACTTCAGGTACTATTACCGGTATTCTCTACATTGATGATCGTACTGTCTTCGTTTTATTTGATACTGGGGCTACACATTCTATTATATCTACCACTTTTGCTAAGAAACTTAATATGACTCCTACACCATTAATTGAACGTGTAATCATTTCAACCCCAATGAAGAACCATATGCTTATTGACCATGAATATGTTAACTGCCCTCTACGTTTTGATGATCGTATTCGTCCTGCGAATTTTTTCACCAAACTTCAAATTCTATTGCTTCTGAGGAAAAAGAAGAAGGAAGTAAGCTTATTGTTGTGCCTTCAGCTGTAAAGATTACTGAAGAAAAAGTTGAATCAAGGACATCTACACACAAATCAAAGAAAGAGGAGAACCTTGACAGAACCTCCAAAAAGAGATGAAAGGATCCTCTACTACCCATTAGAAGACAATCCTAAGATTCAAGCTTTTAGAAGTAGATTGGAAGAAAGCCCTAAAGCATTTAGGGACAGTCCTGAAAACAATACTACCAGTACCCTTCAGTTAATACTGGTAGTCAGACAGTTAATACTGGTAGGCTTGATCCTGATGATTCACCTATGCCTAGAGCTCAAAATCTTTCACAATCCTGAGACAGTAATTTTTATGATGATGGCGCTCCATGATGAGGAGGGTGTAATAACTGACTCAACAGTCTTCCTATAGAAATTGAAGTCATACCTACTCCAACACTTAGATACATAGTATTAACCCAAAAAGAAAAATACCATGTGAACCAATCAGCTGTGTAAATAGGACAAAGTGCAGAACGAAATCAGGAGCTCAATGCTCTTCTCAGACATATTCAAATAGCAGCAAAGAAACAATCACCAAGATCAACACATTGTTTGTTTTTCATGTTTTCTATCACAGGAGGTACCTAAAAAAGATGTGCTGAAGCTTTACAGCCATGCAAGAAGAACTGTTACAGCTCAAGCTACACAAGTATGGGTACTTGAGATTCTACCTCATGGAATGAAGTGATTTGGACCAAGTGGTCTACAGAAATAAAAGAGATGAAAAGGTGTGGTTGTGAGGGAATAAAGCAAGATTTGGATGCCCAATGTACACACAGGAAGAAGGAATAGACTATGAAGAGGTTTTTGCACCCGTGGCAAGAAAAGAAGCTATCCCGTTGTTTTTTGCCTTTGCCTCAAATATTGTGGATCAAAGTATACGCAAAAGATGTTTAAAATTGCAATTCAGTCTGGCACTATAGATGAGATTATTATGTCACACAACCACTGGTTTTTGTTGATCCTGATCAACCTACAATCAATTTTATAAGGTGGTCAAAGCATTGAATGGACTGCACCAACCCCCTAGAGCTTGGTATGCTACATTATCAACATTCCTAGAGAAGCAAGATACAAGAGGGGGCACAATGAGACAAGCACCTTATACAATTAAAATAGACGAAAAAGGATAACATTCTGGTTCAACATGTTATGTAGAAGATATCATTTTTGGTTCTAACCAATAAGTCTTGGTGTGCTGAGTTTGAATGCCTTTGATGAAAAGCAATTTCAGATGAGTTCATGGGGAAACTCACAATTTTTCTTAGTCTACCAGTCATACATAACAAGGTGGAATACTTCATCTCTCAAGACAAGAAGAGCTGAGATACTCAATCAAATTTTGATCTGGTTGAATGTAAAAGCTGCAATAACACCCATGGAGACAAAGGTGCCTCTGACAAAGGATGAGGAATCTTTTGATGTAGATGTACACTTGTACAGATCCATGATAGTTTCCCTCATAGTACATAACTGCCTCTAACCTTATAATGATGCATCAGTATGTGTTTGGTTTACGTTTTTCAGGTAACTCCCAAGACGTTCTCCATATCAATGCTGTCAAAGGATTCTTTAAGTATCTCAAGGGCAACCAACTTGGGCTTATGGTATCCAAGGGAATCACCCTTTGACTTGGAAGCATTCTCTGATAGTGACTATGGTGGGTCCAACCTTGACAGGAAATCCACAACAGGTGGTTGTCAATTTCTTGGACAAAGACTTATCTCATGGCAATGTAAGAAACAGACAATTATGGCCACTTCAACAACAATCTGAATATGTATCTGCAGTCAATCTTGCCTTCCTTTAAGTAACCTTTAATAAAGTACAAGCCTCCACTTGTACCTTTTGTCTTCTACTGATTTTTGCTAAATGTAAGTTCCCGTCAATATGTTTAGACTTCATTCAGAGATGGTATTTGGGAGTTAGTGAGCCATTTGCCAATACTCACTAACTCCATCATCCTGATCTTGGTTCTTTCTTCACTCGCTAAGGTCCGCCTCAGGTTATGATGAGACTTTCTTTAGCCTCTAAAGAACATCTTAAGGATGACTCGCTGAACTCATTCAAGTTCAGCGACTTGTTTTATACTTAGGATATATTTCATACAAATCTTGTACAAGGGACAATTAGACTCTGAATTGGCCCAACATAATCTCATATCTCTAAGCACGTTTATACCTCAAACCCACAACCTTATAGGTGGAATAGTGTCATCTCGATCAAAATCAACATATGCTCCTGACGTATCATTCATGAAAGGCTCCCAACTAGGTCAAACTTAAATCAAAGAGGTATTGATCTCTATTCTATCCTATGTCATGTGTGTGACAGTCACATTGGAACCGAGGAGCATCTTTTCATTTCTTGTGAAGTAGCCAAAGAGATTTGGTCAAAAGTGTTATAATGGTGGAAGATCCGAAACATCTCTATAAAATGTCTTCCAGATGCTATCAATCTTGCAGATAGAGTCCACATGCCGAATCATCTTGTTGGTTTTTTTGATGCAGTAGTTCAATTAACCATGTGGTTCCTTTGGAGGTTTCAGAACGACATGTCTTTCTCCTTTAAACGTCCCTCAAAGGATCTTATCCTCAACGATATCAAGCTCGCTTCATACAAGTGGATTTCTTCTAGAGTTAGAACGGTTAGGCTTAATTGGATTGAATGGTTTGATAATCCGTGTAATACCTATTGTAACTGATCATTGTTCCTTTAGCTTCTAGCTTCTTGCTAAGTTGCTTTTGTTTATATATACATATTACTGTTAAAAAAAGATGTTGAAGATGAATAATATGTATAAGTAGCAGCTATGTATACATTATTTTAGAAAAATTGATGAAGCCCATAATCAACGGAAAATTAACCGCCAAATTGAAACTGTGTGGTCAGGAAAGACTTTGGAGAGTAGCTTTTAAGTACTTGTAGACTCATACGCCACTGAATATCGGTAAGAATAACTCTTTAATTAGCTTACTAATTCGGCAAGGCCAAAATTTTATGAAAACTGGATTAATGTGCGAAGGTCTATGCATTTTTCTATTCCATGTTGGAATGTGTTAGTTGGACTAGCCGTGTACAACTAGAAATGTGTGAGCCTATTGGGGGCACACACGTTAAAACATTTAGAGTACGTTAGTTACTTCACGTAGCTTTCTAAAGTAAACCAAAGGACGACAACAATTCAGACATGAACCTCATTATGTCCTGATGAGCTAGCTGGTTTAGAGGTTCATAAACATGTCTAGATTCATTGATGATAAGATGAAAACAGGGAATTGTGATAAGGGTAGAAGAGTAGAGTTGTGATAAGACTTAAACATTAAGTTTTTAGTCTTATCACAAAGTAGGCTTTGAGGGCTGACTCGCGTAAATTAGACTCCTTTTTATGTAGAAATAAAAACAAGCATATATAGGGATCCGAATCCGCGAGACCAATTAAACCGGAAGTTGTATAGGGTTTCTCCGGGTCGTTATGTCCCAACGAGGCTTGAATTGAAAATCGAAAGACGAATTGATAATCGATGTTTGAATATGACAAGGAAAGATTGGGTACTAACACTAATAAGCAAATGCACGAGAAGAGAAGCAAGGAAAATAAGCTAGAGCAGGCCTAAAAGCTAGGAATGGTAAAAACACTTAAAACTTTTATGCTAAGACACAAATAAGCTCAAATAAACTTAAGACAAATTAAATAAGCTAAAATAACTCTAAATAAGCAATTTCAAAAAGAAATTAAGCTAAATTAAGCAAGAAAAACTCAGCAGTACTAACAACAGTACTAACAGTTTTAACTACCAGTACTAACTTGGAGTTAGTACTGCTAGCGTTAAGTTAGTACTGCTAGCTTAAGGTTAGTACTGCTAGTTCAATGAAGCAAGAAATAAGCAAATAAGCTAAAACAGATATTTAACTACCCCTAATAAGCATTCAGGCATAAGAATAAGCAACTAGAATAAACTACAATGGCAAATAAGCTAAAAAGCTACAAACTGATACACTATTGAAAATACTTTGAAAAGGAAAATAAGCTTAAATAAGCTTACTCCTAAAGACAGTAAAGGAAAATGGTTTAATCTACTCTATAAAGCTAAGGAAATCGTAAATAAGCAGAAATAATAAGCTGATAAGCTAAAATGAACCACCAGTACTAACAGTTTTAACTAACAGTACTAACTTGGAGTTAGTACTGGTAGCTTTAAGTTAGTACTGCTAGTTTTAAAATCCCAAAAATGAACTAGCAGTACTAACTATGGGTTAGTACTGTTAGTTCAAAATATCCCTTAAAGTTTTCACAAATCATTTTTCTTTTTATATTAAGCTGATTTGGTCCTAAATTATTAAAAACAGATTGTTAAATAACAAAATAGAATACTTATAAACAGATTTTAGTCAAGAAGCTTAAACAAAACACAATGAAACAAGAAATAAGCAAATAAGCTAAAACAGATAATTAACTACCCCTAATAAGCATTCAGGCACAAGAATAGGCAACTAGATTAAACTAAAAATAGCAAATAAGCTAAAAATCTACAAACTGATACACTAATGAAAATACTTTGAAAAGGAAAATAAGCTTAAATAAGCTGAATTAGTCTAGCAGTATTAACTTATATCTAACAGTTTTATCAAATAAACTAACAGTACTTAACTAAGAAAGTGATATAAACTACTTTTTAAGCTAACAACTAAGCAAAATAAGCACTAGATATCATAATTAAGCATTCATAAGCAAATACAAGTAATAAATAAGTACAATAAGCACTTCTGTAGTAAATAAGAAAAGTAAGAAAAGAGAGACTTACAATACCCTTGCTCAAAACAGGGTTAAACAAAGAGTCTACAAGCTCTAGCTTGTATAAAACAAGCTAGTGAGAGTCCATAAGCCCATCCAGAACTGGCTTATCATCCATAAAATAAGCTGAGGTATATTTGAGTGTAATTTTTGTGATTAACTACTTAACTTTTTAAATTTACTTAATTAAGGCAGCTTATAAACAAGCTGTATTGATAGCTTTTTGAACACAAAACAACACAATTAAGAAACTTAACACTTGGAATTGTAAATTGACTTAAAACTCAAATTGCATTAAAACTTGAAAGTGTTACAAAGCTGAAAGTAAAAGCTGTAAATGACTTAAAAATTAAGCTAGGATTAAAAACTAAAATTAATTAAAAAACTAACTAACTAAAAGGTTTACAAAAGGCTCTTATATATAGCCGAAGTCTTCATCTCTTGGACTTGCAGCTTGTGCTTCTTTTGTGAGAGCAAAAACCAAGTGTGCTTGTTGTGTGAGGTAATTCTAAAGCAAATCCCAGCCTTCAATTTCATTTGTGCTTCTTTGGAGTCAATCTCAGCCATTGAAGATACTTGGGAAAGGTGAGGGATTGCCAACATGGCCTTTATACAGCTGGGGGGAAATAGTAGGGTGGATGAAATGATTTTGGCTAGGGTGTCGAGTGGTTTTGCAGGGGAGAAGGTATGGGACGACATCCAAGTTGTACCTGGGTTTTTGTTGGGGCGGGAAAGAAGACTTTTGGGTAAGTAGGCAGTTTTGTCCCCTCAAGTTATATAACTTGAATGCAATCTTTGGCCGGTTTGCATTTTTGACCCTTGTCTTTTAATTCTTGTAATACAACTTGAGGTTTGGTAATTTTTAGTCCCTCAAGTTGTATTTTCTTCACTTGGATGACTTAAGACTTTGTCCTTTTCATTTCGTGCTTGGTTTTGTTTCTTTTTGGCTTTCTTTTTGATCCTTTTCTTGAATATCCGTTTCCTGCACAATACAAAAGCAAAACATACAAATACAATGTATTTTTGGTACGTTTTTAGTCATTTAAGTCCGTTTTTAATGGAACAAGGTATGTGTAATTAAGCACATACCAAAATCCCCCTTATGATCTGTAAAAATATCACAAGTTTCACCATACAGATAGTGTCTCCAGATCTTCAATGCAAAAACCACGACAGCTAACTCAAGATCATGTGTTGGATAATTTACTTCATAAGGTTTCAACTGTCTTGAAGCGTAGGCGATCACCTTTCCATGTTGCATCAAAACACAACCCAAACCTTTCTTTGATGCATCACTGTATAT
>BQNB010090998.1:0-26993 GCA_026074375.1 Tanacetum coccineum
CATCTAAAATTTGAAAATTAAAAAAACTATTTTAAAACTGAAAAATGGACTTAAGGGATTGGCAGATTTTGACTAAGTAAGAGTAAACTAAAAAGACTTTTAACAACTATGTTCTGACACTCAAAAGAACTCAAAAACAAGGTTATTAAAGCTTAATCAAATAAGCTGTTAAGAAAAGTTCTGTCACCACAGTTTTTAAACAACTTTTAGAAAAAACCTTAAAAACAACCTTGAGACTTGAAACTCTTGAAAAATAGCTTAAAGACACTTATATAAGGCTTGTCAGAGGGCATCAAATGACCCAAACGGCTTTTACCCCAATATGGCCCACTTTATACCCTTGACCCAAACGCCCCTTTAAGTAATATGAAAACAGTTTTAAGCTTTTTTAACCAAGATTTAAGCAAAGTTTTGTTAAGACAGATGGTAAACAAGCTAAGTTAAGCACAAATAAGTACAATGAAGACAAAGATAAACACTTATATTAACAAATAAGCAACAAGCAGTAAAAGGGCAAAATGGACAGAATCAAAGCAAAACTCACACCAATGACATATAAGCAATAAACTAGGACAAATAGGCATAAAACAAGCATAAATAAGCAGGATAAGCAAAATAAGCACTAATAAGCTTAGCTACAGTAGAAATAAGCAAAAATTTAAAAGTGAAACTTACAAAGGGTCCTAGCTTTTTGGCAAGTGTATAAGCTCTCAATAGCTTATTAACAAACCTAAATGCTTCCCATAAGCTCTAAACCAAAGGCCATCCAGAATTAACCTTGCTCCTTGCTTTCTTCAATATATTTGGTATTTTAAGATTTTTAAAATTTTCGTAAGTAATTTATATTTAAATTAAACAGGTTGATTAAATGCCTTTATAAGAGCTTAAAACAGAGCTTATAGTAGATTTTTAACAATAAGAACAATACAATATCAAAGGTTAACTTAAAAACTTCAAACTTTCATTAAAATTAGAAACAGGTTACAGGACTTAGTAAATTGAAAGACAATAAATGAAAATGACTTAAAAGTAAACTAGGTTTTTAAAACTACATGCCTTCAAGGCTTACAAATGACCCTATTTATAGAATACGAATTAGGTCTTGGTATTCTTTGTCTTCACACATTTGTGTTTCTTTACTGAGACAAAATGAGGGTGTGTTTGTTGAATGAGACAAGTCCAAGCATCATCTAAGCCCTTGATTTTGAGTAGAGCCCAAGCCTTTGATCCTGACCATCAATTCCTTATCGTTTTCATTGTCGAATGAGAAGGCTAGGGATTGCCAAGGTATTCATTGACCCATGTGAAGTAGGGTAAGGTAGAAAGTGATGGTTTTGGCTAGTTGGAACAGTAAACGAGGTGGGGGGACAGGGATGGGTGAGCAGGGTTTTTTTGGTGGGTAAATTTGTTTAAGGGTTATACAGGGTAAAGGTTTTGGGGGTTTGACAACTTAAGCCCCTCTGTTTGTATGGTATCATTTCAAGTTAAGTCCTTGGTGATGTACAAGTTTAGAGGTTTTGGCAGATTTGGTCCTTGAATATGCATGGTGTTATTACACTGAAAGTCCTTGTGGGTGATACAACTTTGAGTACTTGGCAGCTTTGGTCCCTTTTTGTATAAAAATGGGGGATATGGTCCATTTAAGCCTTAAAAGGCTTATTTAGTTTTGATAATATTATTGCTTAATGGGTTTCCCCGGCCTATTATATGGGTAAGGGTGGCCCATTAAGAATTTCTTCGGTTACGGCTTTGACTTTGACTTCTCGAGGTTGACTTTGACTTGGACTTTTTTGGACTTTGACTTTGATTTTGACTTTGTCTTTTTCACGCTCTTCCATTTCGTGCCCGGTTTTGTCGTTTTTGCTTGATTTTCGTCCTTTTCTCGGATATCCCGTTTCCGCACCAATTATAAGTGATTAAATACAATTAAATATATTTGGTACGTTTATGGTCATTTAAGTCTGTTTTTTATGGATAAAATGGTATGTCGTAAATTAAGCAACATACAAAAATCTCCCTTACTTATAACATATTGCGTGTCCTCACACAATGCTATTAAATAAACACTTAAGAAAAACTGAAGAATCGCATCTCCATCGAACTAATTACCTCGGAAAAGTAGCTAGTGTTATCGAGGGGGAATTAAAGAATCAATTGTTTTGTAAAAGCCCCCGTTTTTACATTTTTTTATGTATTCACTTATTCCTACACATATTTTTGTTCTTTTTTTTTCTTATTTTTTTGTTACTTTTCATATTAAGCAAAACTTAACTAGAACGTTTGACTTTCGTTATTTTTTTATTAACTTTGGGATCTAAAACAAGATGCATTTCAATCCTAAAATGCCCCTAAAAAGGATAAATTCATCGTCCCTGACTTTTCACTTATTCCAAACCAAGCTTAAAACAAAATCACCGTTAAATATAAGTTAAGATGCTAACACTACTCATATTTGCAACTTGTGAACTTTTCACTCCCGACAATTATTATATATTAGGTGAATGTGCCATTTGAATTTTAACTTGGATAAGTTTTGCAAATTCTATGCTTCACGTTTTCCACCCATGATTTAATGAGTTTGAAGGCGAGATCATCCCATGTAGCGACTTACGTCTCGGCACATCCCAACCTTGCAGCTAAGTGACCAGGCTTTTGACACCCTACAGAGACTAGTATCGGGACTCACGGACCTTTGGTTTCAAAAACTCTTAGGTTTCCCGTATACACATAGCTTATTTTGAAAAACTTAAAATGAAATAGTCTTAGTTCAAAAGCATACTTAAATTTAAGAAAAGAGATTTTTCCCTATATTAATTAAATCACATTATTTCACACTTAGCATTAACATAACCATGATACAATGTAAATCCTCGACCTTTTGGAAGGCTGCAACATCGGTTGTGAGCCGGCAAGATGCAGCAAACCTTTATCAGTCTCGGATTATTATTCTTACTATGGGCTTTCTTTAGAAGGCTGCAACATCGGTTGTGAGCCGGCAAGATGCAGTAAACTTTTATCAGCCCACAAATTATAATTATTATTTATATCATTCATTCATTTTTTTTTTCTTGTTTTTGGTTATTTTACACTTTTTATTACCACGATATATAGAGAAAATTTCTTTTTGCAAAATTTAAGTAAAAATTTAAACTAAGACTAAAATTATTACTATCGACTACATTTCAAATTCAAAAATTGTTGATTTAAGTTTAATTTTCAAAAATAGCACGTATTATTAGTCGGTTAGACAGCTTAGGGGAGAGAAACAAGCCACAAAAACTACAATTATGAGCTCTTAAGATTTCCAATATAAGCTTGTTTAGCATCCAACTCATACTTAACTCTATCATTTTTCGTTCTTCGCAAAGATCCGCGAACGCTAGTCCAATAAGTAAGGAAAAACATGCTATGAGTCAACCGCTCGAAGAGTCAAAATTTATTTTTACATTCTACCCAGCAGGAAAGTCAAAATTGTGACAAAACACTTATTTTATTTTTGAAATTTTTTAAATTTTTTCATTTTTTGGTATTTTGGTGGTAAAAACAGGATTACGTGAAAACAACGGCTGCAGGCACAATCAAATCGATAGATCCCCCCATACTAGAACTAAACATTGTCCTCAATGTTTTAAGAAGGGTCTCTACGTAAATCTAAAGCCGTTTATTAAGTATGCTTAAAGATAAACGTTAGTCGATAAGATTTGGATATTGGATTCCCAAAATGAAGCTGAGGATGTGAAGCTCTAGTGAACGAAGGACAAAACCGCGAGCACGAGAGGCTTTAAAATCCGGGCAATCCTGGACATACAAAAAAAAAACAAAGCACGGAAAATAGAAGAGGCGAGCCTCTCACAACAACAAAACACTTATTCATTACTATTAAACTACCATACTACTACTACGATTATGCTAGGATAAGCATGGGTTGCCACCCACGAAGCGCTTGTTTTAGGTCACTTAGCTTGACCCGATCCCCCCATACTTGAACTGGTCAAGGGGGATAGAAATGGAGACACGGAACATCCAAAACACGGATGTCCTCTCCATAAGAGCAAGGAAAAATCTCCATCGGGCTTTCAAAAATTTTAATGACTTTGAAAGCTTTAGGGCCCCGATGAGATAATTCCGGGAGAAGAGAGGTATGAACTCTTTTAGAAGTGATAATCCCGGGGTTGAAAACTTTTTCCTCATTTTCGGACGAAAACGAGAGTAAAGCTCCGAGCCCGGGAACTTCTTTGTGGAAAGGAAGTTCATAAAGAGGAGGATTAAAATCCTCAAGAATTAAAGAAGCATTTGTGGCCTTCTTTACATTCTTTTCCATTATTGCAAGATTGGTGACTTCATAAAAACCTCATGATTGTGTTTACCTAGGTTTAAATCCTTGTCCTAGTTGTTGGTCGAGACATGCATCAACCTCGGAAAAATTCCAATAGAAAACTGAGCCACACTGGGGGAGGAAGGGAAATCACTTGATCCAGGGAAGATCCTAGTTCATTATTAAAGGAGTTTAGACTCTTGTTTTTCTTCTTAGACTTGGAGTCAAAAAGGTCTCATAATATGGATTATCATTAACGGTCTCAAGATCAAAAAGATTCATCATCATAATCATCCCATAATGGTGGGGATGGTAATCAAGAGCATGTTCCATTGTGAAATTCAAGATATGGTTTTCATCAAAGAGTGTCATCAAGAGAATTTTTATCAACCGAATCTTCGAGAGTAAAATCCATTTCCTTGATAGGATCATGGTTAAGCAAATACTCTATTTCTCAAGATGGATCTCGGAATCAAGGGAAGTTCATCATTTCTGGTGGAAATGTGATAAAGAAAGATCGTCATTGGCGAAATCCTCTAAGGAGAATAGTCGCTAGTCTCAGAAATCGGGAGACTAGGTGGAAGAAGATGTGGTACAGCCACTTAAAGAATTATGAAAAGGAGGGAGGGGAGATGAAGGATTACTATTTCCCGGTGGAAATGAATCACTTGCGAGATAAGCTTTGAATTCTTCCCAAATTAAATCACTTTCTTCGATGGAAGTAAGCGTGGGGGAAGAAGAAGAAGACTTGGTCACGGGTTCCGAAATCGGAGTGGGATTGCCACTCAATGATTTATCATGATATGGAGGGAGATCTTTGGTTTTATCAAGATTTAGCAAGTTCTCAATAATGTCTCCCTCCGGATCAAAGATATCATCATTAACTTTCGGTGAAGTTAAGTCGGTATGAGAAGTGAGAGAAGAAGTGGGATTGCCACTTAGATGATTTGTTGCAAACAAATCTTTAAGAATTTCCTCATGTGAAGCATTATAGACATCAATCATGTTGATTGATTCTTGATGAGGTTGGGTTGAATAGCTTGAAGTGTCATGTCTCATATTCAAGGTTAATCTTTCATTACCGTCACGGAGAATCATTTCTTCTCTATGAACATCAATCAAAGCACGACGCCGTTAGATTGGTCTACCACAGATGAGGGGGACACCGCGGATGCTTCAGAAGCAAACAATGACAAAATCAGCGGGGAATGTGAACTTTCCAACCGGAACAAAGACATCTCTTGCAATTCTGACCAGAGTACAAATATCACGATTAGCAAGTTCAAGGGTCATTTGGGTGGAAATAAGCTTGGGTAAACCTAACTTTTTCCAAACCGAGAGTGACATCAAGTTGATGCTAGCACCTAGATCAGCTAGGGCTTTGCACTTGAGCTCACTAAAACCACACGGAATGAGAAATTTCCTAGGGTAACCTTTTTTTTGGGTCACTTTTTTGGATGGAACGCCTGAGGCTAATTTTCATTAAGGGGTGTATTTGCCAATTATATAAGCTTCTCTTTGTTGGAAAGGAGACTTTTAAGCATCTTTTGATATTTTGGGATTAGAATCAAAGCATCGGCAAGAGAGATATTGATGTGAAGTTGTTTTAACATGTGCCAAAATTGTGATTCTGGGACTTATCTTTCTCTTTACGTTTTTACTTGGGGGGGGTCATTCTTGATGGATTAAGGGTTGTTGAGGGTGACGAGGATCCCTTTGGTCGAACCACATAGTTTCGTTGAGAAGGAAGGTTTAGATTTTTGGACAAGAGGTGGTGGGAACATTAATGGTATACTCTGACCATGGTTCTGGGTCTGTTAAGTTCCTCTTACACGTTCATCCTCTTCGGTTTTATGAATGGAGGAGGCATATAGAACAGGTAGGTTCCATCTAGGAACAGGAACCACTTCTGAGTGTGACTGGCTTTCATATCACCATTAGGGTTAGCAACGGTGTGTTGCTAGGGAGAGATCCCGATCCGACAGTAGAAGCGGTGATCATTTGGAAAAAGCTAGCCAATCATGTTCTTTAGCTGTTTGTTTGTTTGGGACTTTGTAGCTTGAATTGAGATGCTTGTCATTTCCTAATCATTTTTCACATTGTTATTTGGCTTGCATGGATATTATTTTTAAACTCATTCAATTTCTTTATTTTCTCTAATTAACTTAAAAGGAAACTTTGGTTTTGTGAATTGAGCTTGATAAGTTGTATTTTGATTGAATTTGTTTACTCGGTTATTCCTTGAGGTTGGCTAAAATGGTTTTTTATTTTGACCGTTTTGTTTGAACAAAACAGATGGTCTTGTTTGATTAGACACACATGGAGGAAGATAACCGGAATCTACCCTTATTGTATTACCTGCGGTGTTGCAACGGTATCTTGAATCTTATCTGATATTCCAGGAAAGTGTTGCCATCGGCGGCGAGACATTGATAGTAAGGATGAGCACCACCGCAAGTAACACAAATCTCCTCAACAGCTTTTACGGAAGCTGGACGGTGGGGTTGATTCTGAAATTGTTTTAAATTAGCGTCATGCGGTGTCACAACACTAGTTTGCTGATTTATGTTTGCAGTAATGTTTGGCTATATCGAGTAGAAGAATTACCCAGCACTTTGATTTCCAACTTGAGAAATACAATCGATTTGTTTTCGTGGAATTGCAGACTTGGATTTGTTTTTTATAATCGTCAACACATCTTGAGTACGTCCTTTCCAAGAGATTGCCACCGGCAGCAGAATTCAAGGAATCTTGGTCGGCCGGGTACAAGGCATTGTAGAAAGTATCATGTTGGTGCAATTTGGTGAAACCATTATGAGGACAAGCACGAAGGATATCTTTGTATCGATCCCATGCCTCATGAAATGATTCATCAAACCGTTGTTGAAAATTAGAAATTTCATTTTGAAGGTTTGTCGTTCTTGCAGGGGGGAACGATTTCGTTAATGAATTTGGGTACACACGGATCTTCCCAAGTGAGAATAGAACGAGGGGGTTTTTTCAAGCCAACGACGGGCCGCCCCAGCAAGAAGAGAAAGGAAATACTCGAGATTTATGCTGAATTAGGAACATATTGTATTTGATTGTGGAAGTTATTTTGTGAAACCAACGATTGTGATCAAATGAGGATTGTCTTTCTAACAGTCCAAAGAATGGTCCATAGTTCATCATATTAATGAGACAGTGCTTGTGTTCGAAAATGCTCAGCAAGAATTGGTGGAACACGATTACCTCTACATAACCCTCGGTGGGGTTTGGCACGGAGCAATTCCGCATAGACGTTGATCGGCCTTCGTAGCTACGGTGATTCTCTCAGAGAGATAGGTTGATTTGAACGTCTTCGGTTTACGTGACGTTTCGGTTTGAAATGGTTGGATCTGAAAAGAATTACCACGAGATTAGAAGAAGAACGAGTGTGAATGCACTTAAAAATCTTAATATTTTGGTTTTTCAATTTATTTCACAATTATGTTAATGGACAAACGAGATCGGAATAACTTAAACCAATAATCACGACAAGTTCACGGTTAGCTCTTAAAAGAAAATTGCACAAAAGGAGCGCAAGGAGCAGGAAAGCGCGAAGCTATTAAAAACCTTTTCCTTTAGGGTCGTAGTTCCTCGGAACAACCCTCCTTATACCCTCTAGTGTTTGTTAAACTTTTAAAGTGAGCCGTACGTCGCAAGTGGTTCTCTAAGGCAAGTTGTTGAAGCTTTTTTTGGGAAACTCTATTATGATAATGCTCAAGTTGTGAGCATTTATTGATGATGATTTTTATTTCTTGATTAAGGACAATTTTTTATGTTTTTGATTTTTCTTGATTTTTTTATCTTATACTAATACTAATAAAAGAAAATGAAAAATATTTTTCTATTTTTGTATTTTTATAAATAAAAGAAAATATTCACAAACAGGAATGATAACTTCACGAGGGAAGGGTCTTCGATAAACTAAATCTTCTAACGATAAACCACGTAAATCGCTACACAACCTACGCGGCAGCGACACCAATTGATAATCAAAGACTTCTACTATATTTTAAATATAATATAGATATATAAATATATAATAATAATCAATAATTATAATTCAATTATAGTATACGTGTTCCGAAAGACTCAAAGAAATTCCTTTTGACCAAAGGAAAATCAAAAATCCCCCGGGTCGTTCTCCCAACGAGGTGCGAATTAAAAATCGAGAAAGTTTGTGATCGCGTGAATTGAATGGATTAAGAGATTTGGATTTGGATTTTCTAAATTCTAAGATTAAAATGCAAAAATGATTAAAGAAAACTTAAAAACGAAAGCTAAAAATGATTTAATCCTAAAAAACTAAATTTTACAAAATTACCCTACGAATGCAAAATTAATTTTCCTATGTGCTAAATGATAAAAGAAAATTTTTAAAAAAAGAATTATATTTTTTTGACTTTTTAATAATTTTTTATGAATTAAAAACTGTTTTAATAAAAATAAGTAATTAAAAATATTAAACGAACTTATAAAAATCTGAAAAATGAAAGGAAAATGCTTTGAACTAAGCTGGATCTAAGAAAAATAAGATGCCCCAAACAGCTTATCAAAATAAGTTGTTAATAAGCTAAAACAGCTTATAAGCTTAATGGGCCAAAACGTCTTTAAATACCAAACCACTTGGGACTATAACGAAAAAGTCCCAAGGGCGAAGCGGTAAGTGTGTGTGTTATAAAGGGTCGAGGGTGTTGAGGTCCAGGGTTTGAGCCTTGGCTCACCTTGGACTTCCACCTTCCCCTTTTTGCCTTTTAAAAAAAAACTTTTAATTAAAACTTATAAACTAGCTTAAACTACCACTTTAATAAAAGGATTAATTTTAAAACTTAAATATAAGCACGTTATAAGAAAAGAAAATGGCAGATTGCTTAATTTACACTAAAGGCTAAATGCTAAAACTGTGGCCCTTTTTTGGTAAAGAAGCGAATCTAGATGATAATAAGCTTAAACAGATAAATGACTACACCTAATAAGCAAGAAAGAACAAAAACAAGCAAAGACTATAAGCTAAATAAGCATAGAATTCAAATAAGCTAAATGGGCTAAAACTACATACAAACAGCCTAAGGGCCAACTTTTGGGCTTATTTTTAAGCCACTATATGGAACCTTATGAACTAACAGCTTATATGGGCTTAAAGCCTAGCTTCTAAACTACAAGAATCAACAAAAAGTAAACAGTTTGAAACTTAAAGAAGCTACTAAAAAGCTAATGGAAAAGGGCTGGTTGCACAGGATTGCCACTTTTTTGGTTTTCTTAAATGGACAAGGGTCGCCGGGGGGGGCCTCGGGGGGCGGGAGTGGCCACGGAGGCGCGGTTGGCGGGGCGACGCGCGGGGAATGATCCCTCTACCCAATAAGGTTATGCTCTCTCCTTCGAGTTGTTATTTAAGAAACCAAAAAAATGTGGCAATAATGTGCTTGCCAGCCAGATTTACATTAGCTTTTTTAGTGCTTCTTTTAGTTTCAAACTGGTTTACTTTTTGTTGATTCTTGTTGAGTTTAGAGCTAGGCTGTTTAAGCCCATATAAGTGTTAGTCATACTCGCGCGCGATCCATATAGTGGCTTAAAAATAAGCCTAAAAGTTGGCCCTTAGGCTGTTTGTATGCAGTTTTAGCCCATTTAGCTTATTTGAATTTTCTGCTTTTGTATTTTAGCTTATAGCCTTTGCTTATTTAAGTTCTTTCTTGCTTAATTTATGGTGTAGTCATTATTGTTTAAGCTTATTATCTTTTAGATTTAGCCTTATTGAGCCAGAAAAGGGCCAACAGTTTAGCATTTTAGCCTTAGTGTAAATTTAAGCACTCTCGCAGCGTTATTTTCTTTTGCTTATTTCGTCGCGCGCTCGGCGCGCGTCTCGTTTTAAAATTTTTCCTTTATTTAAATGTTGGTAGGTTACCGCTTATGATTAGTGTATTAAAGTGTTTTTTTTTTAAAAGGCAACAATGGGGAAGGGTGGAAGTCAAGGTGAGCCAAGGTCCTCAAAACCCTGGACCTCAACACCCTCAACCCTTTATAACACACACACTTACCGCTTCGCCCTTGGGACTTTTTCGTTATAGTCCCAAGTGGTTTGGTATTTAAAGACGTTTTGGCCCATTAAGCTTATAAGCTGTTTTAGCTTATTAACAACTTATTTTGATAAGCTGTTTGGGGCATCTTATTTTTTCTTAGATCGCGTTGTTCAAAAGATTTCCTTTCATTTTCAGAGTTTTTATAGTTCGTTTATTTTGTTAAATTATTTTTTTGAAAATAAAAAAAAATTATTTTTTAATTATTTTTATTAAAACAGTTTTTAATTCATAAAAAATTATTAAAAAGTCAAAAAAATATAATTCTTTTTTTAAAAATTTTCTTTTATCATTTAGCACATAGGAAAATTAATTTTGCATTCGTAGGGTAATTTTGTAAAATTTAGTTTTTTAGGATTAAATCATTTTAGCTTTGTTTTTAGTTGTCTTTAATCGATTTGTGCATTTTAATCTTTGTATTTAGGAAAATCCAAATCCAAATCTCTTAATCCATTCAAATTCACAGCGATCACAAAAAACCGTTCTCGATTTTCAATTCGCACCTGTGGGAGAACGACCGGGGGGATTTTTGCTTTTTCCTTTGTGTCAAAACGGAATTTCTTTGAGTCTGTCGAACACTGGTATACTACGCTCTCGCGCGCTCTGCGCTCGTCTATTATCTGATTATTATTATTTATTTATATATCTATATCTATATTTTTATATAGTCAAGTAGTCTTTGGTTTGCATTTGGTGTCCCGGCCCGCGGCAGGTGTGTCGATTTTTGTGTTTTCTGTTTCTTTTTTGTTTTTTATTGTTAGGAAGATTAGTTTTTGGAAGTCCATTGCCCTCGTGGAAAGTTATCTTTCCGTTTTTGTGAATATTTTCATTTATTTATAAATATACAAAAATATTTTTCATTTTCTTTTATTAGTATTAGTATAAGATAAAAAAAATCAAGAAAAATCAATAAAACCTAAAAAATTGTCCTTACTCCAAGAAATAAACTATCATCATTATAATGCTCTCCAACTTGAGCATTATCATAATAAGTTTCCCAAACAAATGATTCAAAACGTTCCTTTGTGTCACTTTGCGACGTAGGCTCACCTTAAAGTTTAACAAACTTAAGTAGGGGCTATACAGGGGGTTGTTCGAGGAACTTGAACCTAAAGGAGAAAGGTTTTTAATAGCTTCGCGCTTTCCTACTCCTTCGCTCCTTTGTGCATTTTTCTTTTAAAGAGCTTACCGTGTGAAGCTTGTCTTTATTGGTTTAAGTTATTCGATATTCGTTTTGTCCACTAAAATAAAAATGTGAATAATAAATTGAAAAAACCAAAGAAATAATGTAATTTTTAGTGCATGCACACTCGTTCTTCTTCTAATCTCGTTGGTAATTCTTCTTGCTGATTCCAACCTTGTGTTCAACCCGAAACGTCGTACCGAATACGTTCAAAGCAACTTTTTCTGAGAATCACGCGTAGCTACGGGTCCGATCAACGTACTAGCGGTATTGCTGTGTGTGTCCACCGAGGGTTATGTAGAGGGGTTTTTTAATCGTTGGTTCCACCAATTCTTTGCTGAGCAATTTTCGACTCAGCACTGTCTCATTAATGGGTGACTTTGGAACCCAATTTTCTTTGGACTTTTAGAAAGTACAATCCTATGATCAATTCGTTGGTTTAACCAAAATAACTTCACACTCTCTCATCTCTCTCTATCGCTCCTCCGCTCGCCACCTCTCTCTTCAGCGATTAAGCTCGTGCTTATTTCCTTGTCTGCTCTTGCTGGGGGCGGACACTGGCGTTGGGCTTGAAAACGACCCACTCGTTATATTTCTCACTTGGAAGAGATCTTGTGTCACATTTCATTCATATCATAATTCTTTCCCGTCAAAGAACGACAAACCTGCAACATGCAAATTTCTATTTGTCATATACAAACGGTTTTTGATGAATTTTTTTTTTTTTTTTCAGTTTCATGAGGCCTGGGGATCGAATTCAAAGTACCTTAGTGCTTGTCCTCATAATGGTTTCACCAATTGGCACCAACATGATGCACTTTTCTACAATGCCTTGTACCGGAAGCTACCCGAAGATTCCTTGAATCTGCTGCGGTGGCAATCTCTTGAAAGACCTGGACTCAAGAGATGTTTGTTGACGATTATAGAAAACTATCAAGGTCTGCAATTACGAAAACAAATCGAATTGTTTCTCAAGTGAAATCAAGTGACTGGTAATTCTTCTGCTTCGATATAGCCAAACTTATACCATGCAGTAATCGCAGCAAACGAGTGTTTGGTGTGACTAGCTTATGACGGCTATTTTAAAACAATTTCAAGCAACCCCACCTCCAGCTTCCGTAAAAGCTGTTGAGGAGATTTGTGTTACTTGCGGTGGTGCTCATCCTTACTATCAATGTCTCGCCGCTGGATCGGCAACACTTTCCTGGAATTATCTGGATAATTTTCAAGGATTCGTTCGGGTAACAGCCGCAGGTAAACTTACAATAAGGGTAATTCCGGTTCTCGTCTCACCAAGTGTGGCTAATCACAAGACCATCGTGGTTTTGTTCAACAAAACGGAGCAAAATAATCAAATACCTTTTCAGCCAACCTTCATAGGATATGAAACCGAGTAAACAATTTTCAATGTTAAAACTTACAAATTATCAAGCTCCAATTCAACAAAACCAAAGTGTTCCTTTAAGTGAATTGCAGAAAATTAAGAAAATGAATGATGTTAATATAAAAGCCATGCAAGCTCAAATTAACAATGTGAAAAATGAGTTAAGAAATGAAATGCAATCTTCAATTCAAGCTTCAATGTCAAATCAAACAAATGAGCTTAAGAACATGATGGCAAGTTTCTTTCAAATGAACACCGCTTCTACCTCGGGTATGGGATCTCTCCCTAGAACAACCGTTGCTAACCCGAAGGGTGAATTGAAAGCCATTACCACTCGAAGTGGTCTTATACTTGATGGACCTACCGTTCCTAGGCCTCCTCCATTCATAAATCCAGAGGAGGATGAACGTGTAGAGGAGACTTTAACGGACCCGGAATATGGTGAGTTTACCATTAAGGTCCCACCTCCTCTTGTCCAAAAAGCTAAACCTCTTTCTCAAAGAAACTATATGATTCACCAAAAGGATCCTCATCACCCTCATATCCCTTATCCGTCAAGGATGAACCAAGAAAAGCAGAAAGAAAAAGATGAAGTCTAAATCCACAAATTTTGGCAAATGTTTAAACAACTTCATATCAATATCTCTCTTGCCGATGCTTTGATTCTAATCCTGAAATACTAAAAGATGCTTAAGTCTCTCCTTTCCAACAAGGAGAAACTTATTGAATTGGCAAACACACCCCTTAATGAAAATTGCTCAGCGGTCATCCTAAAGAAGTTACTCGATAAACTAGGTGACCCTGGGAAATTTCTCATTCCGTGTGGTTTTAGTGAGCTCAAGTGCAAAGCCCTAGCCGATCTAGGTGCTAGCATCAACTTGATGCCACTCTCGGTGTGGAAAAAGTTAGGTTTACCCGAGCTTATTTCCACCCAAATGACTCTTGAACTTGCTAACCGGGATATTTGCACTCCAAAAGGAATTGCAAGAGATGTATTTGTTCTGGTTGGAAAGTTCACATTCCCTGCTGATTTCATCATTGTTGATTATGAGAGCAATCCTCGTGTCCCCCTCATCTTGGGAAGACCTTTCTTACGGACCGCTCGTGCTTTGATTGACATTCATGGAGAAGAGATGATCCTCCATGATGGAAATGAAAGATTAACCTTGAATATGAGACATGACACTTCAAGCTATTCTAACGAACCTCATCAAGAATCAATCAACATGATTGATATCTACAACGCTTCATGTAAAGGATATCTTGAGGATTTGTTTTCAACAATCCGTCAAAGTGGCAGTCCCACCTTTTCTCATCCAGATTTAACTTCACCGGAAGTTATCGATCCCGAAAGTGGCAATCCCACTTCTTCTTCTCTCACTTCTCATACCGACTTAACTTCACCGAAAGTTAATGATGATATCTTTGATCCGGAGGAAGACATTATTGAGAACTTGCTAAATCTTGATAAAACCAAAGATCTCCCTCCATATCATGATAATCCATTGAGTGGCAATCCCACTCCGATTTCAGAACCCAAGACCAAGTCTTCTTCTTCCCCCACACTTACTTCCATCGAAGAAAGTGATTTAATTTGGGAAGAATTCAAAGCTTATCTCGTAAGTGATTCATTTCCACCAGGAAATAGTAATCCTTCATCTCCTCTCTCTCCTTTTCATAATTCTTTAAGTGGCAGTACCACTTCTTTTTTACCTAGTCTCCCGATTTCTGAGACTAGCGACTATTTTCTTGAGGAGTTCGCCGATGAACTCGCTCACATCACATTTCCACCAGGAAATGATGATCTTCCCTTTGATGCCGAATCCGATCTTCGAGAATTAGAGTATTTGCTTAACCATGATCCTATCAAGGAAATGGATTCTATTCTCGAAGATTCGGTTGATAAAAATTCTTCAAATGACAATCTTGATGATACCATTTCTGAGATGTTCACCAATGAACATGCTCTTGATTACTCATCCCACCATTATGGGATGATTATGATGATGAACTTTTTGATCTTGAGACCGTTAATGATAATACATATTATGATCCTTTTTACTCCAAGGAAGAGAAAATCAAAGAGTCTAAACTCTTGATTGATGAACTTGATCTTCCTTAATCAAGTGAGTTCCTTCCTTTTCCCGAGTGTGACTCACTTTTCTATGAGGATTTTTCCGAGGTTGATGCTTTGTCTTCAACCAACAACGAGGACAAGGTATTTAATCCAGGTATACTCATTCATGAGAACCTCTTTGAAGTCACCAATTGTGCAACACTAGAAAAGAATGTAAAGAAGACCGCTAATGCTTCTTTAATTCTTGAGGATTTTAATCCTCCTCTTTATGAACTTCCTTTCCACAAAGAAGTTCCCGGGCTTGGAGCTTTACTCTCGTTTTCGTTCGAAAATGAGGAAAAAGTTTTCAACCCCGGGATTCTCACTTCTAAAAGAGTTCATTCTTCTCTTCTCCCGGAATTATCTCATTGGGACTCTAAAGCTTTCAAAGTCATTAAAATTTTTGAAAGCCCGATGGAGATTTTTCTTTGCTATTATGAAGAGGACATCCGTATTTTGGATGTCCCGTGTCTCCATTTCTATCCCCCTTGACAAGCTCAAGTATGGGGGGATCGGGTCAAGCTAAGTGACCTAAAACAAGCGTTTCGTGGGTGGCAACCCATGCTTATCCTAGTATAATCGTAGTAGTAGTATGCTAGTAAGTAGTAATGAATAAGTGTTTTTTGTTGTGGGGAGGTCCGCCTCTTTCTATTTTCCGTGTTTTGTGTTTGTATTGTTGTATGTCCAGGATTTTCCCGATTTTTGAAGCCTCTCGTGCTCTCGGTTATGTCCTTCGTTCACTAAAGCTTCACATCCTCAGCTTCATTTGGGAATCCGATATCCAAATCTTATCGACTAACGTTTATCTTTAAGCATACTTAATAAACGGCTTCGGATTTACGTAGAGACCATTCTTAAAAAATTGAGGACAATGTTTAATTCTAGTATGGGGGATCTATCGATTTGATTGTGCCTGCAGTCGTTATTTTCGCGTAATACCGTCACCAAAATTTCAAAAAAAATGAAAAATTTTCAAAAATTTCAAAAATAAAATAAGTGTTTTGTCACAACTTTGACTTTCGTGCTGGGTAGAATAAGAATAAATTTTGACTCGGTCGAGCGTGTTGAGATCTAGCTTGTTCTTTAACTTTTAGACTAAGCGTTCGTGGATTTTCGCGAAGGACGAAAAATGATAGAGTTAATTATGAGTTGGATGTTAAACAAGGATTATTTGGAAATCTTACAAGCTCATGTGTGTAATTTGTGGCTTTTTCTCCCATAAGCTTCTAACCGGACTAATAATACGTGCTCTTTTCGAAAATTAAACTTAAATCAATAATTTTAATTGTATAGTCGTATCAAATAATTTTTAGTTCAGAATTTTATACTTAAATTTTTAAATGGAAGTTTTCTATTTATTATATTCGTGGTTAATTTAAAGTGTTACAAAAATTGAAAAGAAATGAGTAATAATTTAAACTATGGGCTGATAAAAGTTTGTTGGCATATTGCCGGCTCACTACCGCTGTTGCAGCTTCCAAAGAAAGCCCTAGTAAGAATAATACATCCGAGGCTGATAATCGTTTGCTGCATCTTGCCGGCTTACAACCATGTTGGCAGCCTTCTTAAAAGGTCCGAGGATTTCCGTAGAATTGAATAATTGTATTAAGTGTAGTAATGTGAGTTAATAGAATATAGGAAAAATCTCTTTCTTCTTACAATTTAAATATGCTTTTGAACTAAGACTATTTTATTTTAAAAAAAATTTAAATAAGCTATGTATACACGGGAAACCTAAGAGTTTTTAAAACCAAAGGTCCGTGAGTCCCGATACTAGTCTCTGTGAGGTGTCAAAAGCCTGGTCACTTAGCCACAAGGTTGGGATGTGACGAGACGAAAGTCGCTACATGGGATGATCTCGCCTTCAAACTCATTATTCTCGGGTGGAACGTGAAGCATAGAATTTTGCAAAACGTTGATCCATGGTTGAAATTCGAAATATACACATTCACCTAATATATAATAATTGTCGAGAGTGAAAAGTTTACAAGTTGCAAATATGAGTAGTGTTAGCATCTTAACGGATATTTAACGGTGATTTTATTTTAAGCTTGGTTTGGAACGAGTGAAAAGTCAGGAACGATGAATTTATCCTTTTTGGGGCATTTTAGGATTAAAATGCATCTTGTTCTATGATCCCTAAAAGTTATAAAAATAACGAAAGTCAAACGTTCTAGTTAGTTGCTTAATATGAAAAGTATAAAAAAAATGAAAAAAAAAATATGTGTAGGAATAAGTGAATATATTCAAAAATGGTAAAAACGGGGCTTTTCAAAGCTATTGATTCTTTATTTCTCTTGACGAATACTTAGCTACTTTTCTAGGTTATTAATCGAGGGGGATTGAGATTCTTAGTTTTCTAAGTGCTTACTTATAGCATTGCGTGAGGACACGCAATAGTTTAGTATGGGGGATTTTGGTATGTGCATTAATTACACATACTTTGACCTTTAAAAACCGGACTTAACTGAGCTAAAACGGTACCAAATCATACATTGTATTTATATGTTTTCACTTATATTGTGCAGGAAATGGATATCCGAAAAAAGGACGAAAAATCAAGCAAAAACGACAAAACCGAGCACGGAATGAAAAAGCGTGAAAGTCAAAGTCGAAGTCAAAGACCAAAAAGTCAAAGTCAGCCCCGAAAAAGTCAACGGTATCTAGCTGAAGCCGTAATCAAGAAACACTATAATGGGCCACACCCGTACCCATTTAATCTGGCCGGGTCAAACCCATTTAAAATTATAAAGACCAAATAGGCCAAACAATCTCTTTCAAAATATAAACCGGCCCAAAGCTTAACAAAAGCCAAAACCCCCTTAAGCCTTTAAAATTGGACTGTAAGTCATATTACCCTTCACGCTTAACAACAGATAGTCTATTTAAGGACCATTCACGCAAACATCATGAGGAACTTCATGGACCAAGGGGGGTTGTTGCCCCCCCCCCCGTACCCATTTAATGGGTCAGGTCAACCCATTTAAACATTATAAAGACCAAATGGGCCAAAATCTCTTTCAAATATAAACCGACCCAAAAGCTTAACAAAAGCCCAAAACCCCCTTTCACACTTAACAACAGTTAGTCCTTTAAGGACCATTCAGGTAAACATGTATAACAAATGGAAGGGTTATTTCTGCCAAGTCCTCAAAATCTATATTCACCACAAGGACTTCCAATGTAAACAACTTATACAAGATGAGGGGTCACTTTTGCCATCTTCCCTAAACATACACCTTGCACCCTATTAACTAAGTCAAAACAGAACACCCATTTTTCTTGCCACTCTCAATTGTCACTATTCACTATCTTCCCCACCTCATATACTGTTCCCAAAGACAAAACATCCCTCTCCCACCTTAACCTCACTTCACATGGGCTATTGCCACCTTAGCAATCCCCTTTAACACCATTGGCTAATAAAAATGGCAACAAGATCAAGGGTTATGATTATAGAACTTGGACACAAAGTAAAATAGAAGGCTAAGATGATTTATGGCTTCTCCTCACACAAAAAACACAACAAGCACACTTGAAGACCAAGCTTTTAGTATAAATAGGAAATTTGTAGTTCATTTGTTTTCTTGTCGAAATTTTGTGTTAATTCCCTTAACTTGTATTAACCAAAGTTTGTACCATTTTAAATACTGTTTTTTTAATATATTGTCATTTACATTTCTGTCTTTAAATTACTTGTCATTTAATTTTATGTAATTTATAGTTTTCCTTTAAATTATTGTCATTTAAGCTTATTGTCTTTAAATACTGTTTTGTAAGCCTATACATAAGCTTTTGAGTCATTCAAAGTTAATACAAAAGCTTATTTCATTTTCTGTCAAAAAATCACAAAAAAATCAAAATCTGTCAAAGCAATGGAGTAAGGTTTATACTAGTTGGCCTTGGTTTAGAGCTTCATGGGAAGCATTTAGGATTGTTTATAAGCTGTTTGAGAGCTCATACACTTGCCAAAAAGCTTGGACCCTTTGTGAGTTTTTCATTTTAAATTTTTGCTTATTTTACTATTCATGTGCTTATTGCCTGTTTATTTTTTCTTTGTCTTCCTTATTACTATTGTCTTATGCTTATTGTCTTTCTTTATTGCTTATATGTCTTTTATTTGAGTTTTACCTTTAAACTGGCAAGTATTGCCTAAATCTGCCATTTGCTTATTTACTTATCTTGGTACTTATTTTCTGTTTAAATTTGCTTATTTATGTTTAATATGTTTATATGTTTATCTGTCTTTAGATATCTGAGCTTAAATCACTCCCTTTCAGTTTAAAATTTTGATGCTTCAATCTTAAAGGGGTGTTTGGCACAAGGTGAAAAAGGGTCAAAACTGTTTTTAAAAAGTTGTGGGTCACTTGGCAATCTGGTTCAAGCATTTTTAAGTTGTTTACATTCTGTGTTTCAAGATTTTTTAACTTTAAAAGTGGTTTTTAAGCCTTGTCTATAAGTCCCTTTGAAACTGATGTGACAGCTCAGTTTTCATGAGCTTATTTGATTAGGTCCTCATAACCATCTTTTAAAACTTGTTTTGTGTCTTTCTTGTGTGTCAAATGCAGTAGTGAAGTTCATTTAAACTACCTTTGTGTTAAGTCAAAATTCTGTCACTTCATTTTACTAGTCAAAGGCTATTTTTCTTTTACAATTTTTAGTAAGTTAAAATAGTTTTTAGGGTCTAAAATTTTGAGCACAAGCTCACTTGGAGTCAAACTCCATCTGTTTTAACTTAGTTTAGCTTTTGAAGCTTATTTTCTAGCTTATTCATAGGGCTGCATAAGCCACCATTTTTCTTAAGTAAACCAAATCAGCATATGCTGATTGAGACCAGCACTTTTCACAAGCTTTGTTCCTAGCTTAACTTTATTTCAAACCATTTTTAGTTTACTAATTCTTGTAGCCATTAAGCCAAGCTTTAAGCTGGTATAGCCCATTAAGCCCCAAGGATCCCTTTAGAAGCTTAAAATTAAGCCCAAAAGTTGTCCCCTAGGCTGTTTGCTAACCAGTTTTTGCATTTTGCTTATTGCTTATTTTTTTTGCTTATCTGTCTATTTTCCTTTGCTTATTTCTGCTTATATTTGCTTATTAGGAGTAGTGTAGGATTTGCTTTAGCTTAGTTTTCTTTTTCACTTCCTTATTTGGCCCTCAAATTGCCTAGCAGTTAGCTTATCTTTAGGACTTAGTTAAAAAAGTGAAACTGCCCATTTTCTTGTGCTTATTTAGCAGCTTATTTTTCAGTTTTATAAAAATTCTCTTTTTTAAAGTTGTTTATTTTTTCTAGTTTTATAAGTTTTAGAATATATATATATATATGGGTTTTTCTAACATGTGCCCCAGGGGCACATGTTAAGGTGGGGACACAGGCTGTGTGTCACAGCCTGATTGGTCAGCAGTTATTGTTATTAATCATTATCCGGCCCCTACAATTAAGGGTGGAGATTGTAGGGGGGGAGGGGGAGGGTGGTTGGATCTGTCAAGGCCAAGTCAGAGCCTGTGACACACAGCCTGATGTCCCCACCTTAACATGTGCCCCTGGGGCACATGTTAGAAAAACCCTATATATATATATATATATATATATATATATATATATATATATATTCAAAAAGGGAGGCCAGGGTATCGAACCCTGTATCCTCCCCATTCATCACCGATCACAAGTGTCTCACACACCCACACCCACACACTTAACCAGCGGCACCAGTAGGGCCATCTGGTTAAGTCTCTCCCCACTTTATTTATATACTTGTTTTTTCCTTTTAAGCTTTAAGCCATTTTCGGCTTATTTCCAGCTTATTTAGATAAGCTGGGTAACCAACTTTATTTTTCATAGATCCAGCATAGCTTAAGCTACTTTTTAGTATTTTTTAGATTTTTCCCATTAAGTTTACTATTTTTAATTAATTTTTCTTATTAAAATAGTTTTTAATTCATAATAAATTATTAAAAAGTCAAAAAAAATATAATTCTTTTTTTTAAAATTTTCTTTTATCATTTTGCACCTAGGAAAATTAGATTTGCATCCGTAGGGTTTAAATTTCAAAATTTCGTTTTTTAAAGAACGGGATTCGAATCCCGTTCTCGTTTTTAGGTTTAAATCCGTTCTAGCTTTCATTTTTAGGTTTTCTTTCATCGTTTTTGCATTTTAATTGTAGAATTAGTAATCCAATCCAAAAAATCTTTATCCATTCAATTCACGCGATCACAAACGTAATCCGATTTTCAATTCGCACCTCGTTGGGAGAACGACCCGGGGGATTTTTGATTTTCCTTTGGATAAAAGGAATTGATTTGAATCTTTCGGAATACTTATCGTACTATAATTGAATTATAATTTTAAAATTATCCTTATATATTTATTATATTTATTATATATTCATATATACAAAAGGGTGAATTCTTAATTATCAAGCATACATCAAGGGAGAGTCTTGATATCGTCGATTTCTTTCTTCCTACAACTACTCGATGATTATCCTTTTTGGATTCGACAAAAAATGGGAGAAATGAAACAAAACTCATTAATAATATGTAACTATTAATTTTATACAAAATGAGTTTCTATTTTGTCATCATCAAAAATGGGAAGATTGTTAATACAAATAATGTCTAAAAACCTTATTTATATTTTTCGACCTCTCAACGTTTTGATAATAACAAAATGTAAAAACGTTTACAATAAAATTAAACGTTTACAAATTATTAATCGCAAAATTCCATTTCTAAATATTTGTATTACTCACTTGAGGTATGAACAAACAAATCATTAACATGATAGTGATCAAGAAAATATTTTTCTCTTATCCATTACACTTTTACAAAAGAATTTCACAAAATTAATTATACAAAATATTTTCTAATTAAAAGAAAAGTTTTACTAAAAATTTGAAATTTAAATTTTCCCCCCAAAACGGAAGCCTCCATACCAAATACAACTGTCCCCACAAAAAGACAAAAAAGGGAGCGTAGTCTACTGGGCGGCCCCTTTATAGGCCTGGTGGCCCCCTTATATATCTTGGGAACCAAGTCAGGGACCACCCCCGCCCCTAGTGACTGTTGGATTTTCCTGCCTAAAAATACTACTGCTCCATTCTGCATAAAACAACATCTAAAATATCCCTTTTCACACGTAAAATTTTTAGATAACTTTCTGTCTCTAAAAATCTTCTTTCTCTCTCTTTTAATCTCTTGATCACTAACATTCTTAGATCTTGTTTCAAGTGATCTAATCTCTTCTTCTCATCTCTTTCCTCTCATTCAAGTGCAAAAGAAGAACATTCGTATTCGCCAAGAAATGAATTGTTATTTAGTGATATTTTCTCTTTCTTCTAAAGTACCAAATCTCTATTGTAATTATCTTGTGTATTTGTGTGATTCGGATTGTGTGTAAATCCGATAGTGTAATCTATTGATTGTGTAATTTGATTATGAAGTGTATATGGTTCTAGACTAAGATTAGACACGACATTTAGCATATGTCGTAAATAACTTAAGCGACGTGTAAACAGTTTGCTCCGCCTAAATGGAGCTTGTTGACATAGTGAAATCTCGAGTAGGATACTCGGGGAGTGGAGTAGGGCGAAGAGGTGCTTCGTAGCCGAACCACTATAAAATCTTGGCGTCTTGGTTTGATTGTTCCTTTCCTTATCTCTTCATATTATTGCCATTGTTATTTAGCTTTAGTTTAGATTGTTATATTGTTAGTTCATATTGTGAATTGGTTAAACATACAACTCGAATCTAAATATTTTGAAAGCTAACTCTTAAAACGGAAAACGAACCTGTAAACTATTCAACCCCCTTTCTAGTTTCCATAATTTTCAATTTTGTGGTTCACAATAATGGCCAATTGGTGATCGATGACACAAAAAAACCCGATGTACGTCAACGGTAGAACAATGAACATCACCATTCCAAGAATGAAACTAAAAGAGATGAAACAATATTTGTTGAATATTATTGGTACAAAGATTCATGCTCTTTATTATAAAATACCACACAATGGCTTTTCAATAACAGTCAAACTTAGAAACAACTATAATATTCATGTCATGTTTGATATATCTTTAGCACAAGGCAAATTGGAAATTTACATTGACCACCTCGGTGTCAATTTTATTATAGCCAAATATATTTTCCCAAATGCTAACTTGGCAGAAATGATAAACCATGTCATAACTGACTACACAAGTGAAAGTGGAGACGATAAAAGAGAGGTAACACAAAATGATTACACTTTCGATCAAATGGTTGGCGGAACAAGAACACTTTCAAGACGAGGCAACTAAAGAAGTTCAACGTCAAATAACTATACGAAAGAATCGTATATACTAATATTCATGTAACTCAATATGCATCACATATGTATTAAAAATGTCTTTTCAATGTACACACTGTTTTCTTATTTTTCTATCAAACCAACTCATGAAAATTCAATAATTCAGTACTGAGCTTTATAAAACAACTCAATGACAATTGATAAAGACTATTCAATGACAATATCGATTATCTCTTAAAAATTTACGCGATATATGACATGATTTGACAGTTTATTTGCCTTTTTCAGACTACTCATAAAGTCTGCCCATACTATTTCCCCTATATCAACTAGGTAATCATCTACAATAGAATCTAGTCTCACACACACTTCTTCTTTCTACTTAAAAAATTTATGGCTTAGTATGCAAATGAAACACGTAACACAATTTTTTGCAAACTACAAAGAGAACTTGAAGCTGAGGTCACACTTGCAAATAAGTTGTTGTGCGACTTAACTCGTTATTTTGAGCAAATGCTTAGCCGTGAAATACGAATGACGATGTTGCAAAAAATGCCTACAATGAGCCTTAAACAGCTACGGATTACATGCTCTACTCATGACCCATGAAGCGGATATACGTACCACAAACAACTTAATCACAGCAAGACAGGAATTGTTGAGAAGCATTGCTGCAAAGCAAAATTTATTTAATAGTTACATGGCAATATAGATTCTAGAATCATGTAGCTTAACACCACCTAGCCAACTATGTGTGTTGTTGTTTGTTGTTGTTTTCACGTGGGCTAAATAAGGTTGCCAATCTACTAGATTATATTTGGTTTTTCTACTATGTATTGTTTTGAAAGGATAATGTAAATCGATTCCTTGTTATTCGTACTATTTATTCAAAGAATTTCAAATTTTATTCGTTTATAAAACATACAAATTAAATAAAACATACACAATCTAGAATCTACAATCATGTACATTAACACAGTTCAATGCTTACAATTCATTACCAAATTTAAATTATAATAAGCAATTCAAACTTACAAAACATGATTTGACAATTCATTTGCTTTTTACTGCAAGGGACAAGACTATTGAATAACATTGTTATTTATCGCTTTTAATTTTACAAGATATATGACATGATTTGACACTTCAATTGTTTTTTACTGCAGCGGATAAGACTACTCAATGACAGTGTTGTTTATCGCTTGAAATTTCACGCGATTTATGACATTATTTGACAAATCATCATCTTTTTCTGAAATTGACTGACTAATGAATGCAAATGTCGTAAAATTATAGCTTATATATAAACATAACTTGGGGACTCTCAGTTTCAAAATACTTTATCAATCAAACAAATTGTTATTTGTATTTTCTCATTTTATACCATGGCTACTAACCCAAATGACGTAAGATTAACTGTCCTTATGGCACTACAAGAAGCACATGATGAAGAGGCTTGTTTGGAGGAACAAATTTTAAGCTTGATGCATCACTTCGCAGATAAATTTACCAACCGTATGCCAGAAATTAACAGGCTTATAACATTATCAGATCACCCACTTATCGACTATGGTCGCTACGCCCTAGAGAGAATGGCAGTGGAGGACATGAGAAATGCTTCATACTTGAAAATGGCGAGAAATGAGTTGCTGAGGAGCATGGAAGAAAAGCGAGAATTTATCAAGAACTACAAAAAAATGTAAAAGCTTTATGTTTAACACCAGTTTGCTAACCATGTATGTCGTTGTTTGTTGTTGTTTTTATGTTTTTAAATCGTCTAAATAAGGTTGGACATGTACTCTTGTACATCTGGTGTTTCCTATGTTGTAATCCGTTAATTTAAATTTTCAATTATGAGTTTGAAAAATACAAAAACATTCCCGATATCTAATTTATAATCATTTTTGGATCAATAAATTGTTGAAAAATACGCGCAAGTGACACACTTTGCAACATGATATCTTATTCATATTAAAACTATTTCCAACAAATATTATTGAAAATACGCGCAAGTGACACTTTGCAACATGATATCTTATTCATATTAAAACTATTTCCAACAAATATTGCTTCATTGTGTAGCGCTCATCAAAGAGAACACAAATGACAAAAAAATAAAATTTTATACAGCTTATAGATAGTCTAAAACGTTCATAAACATACCCGATATCAAATTTATAATCATTTTTGGATAAAAAAAACCATTAACCCTAACACCTCGTAAATAATCTGGGCACGCACCCTAAACCTACTAAAAAAAGTAATAAAAAAATTTGGATTAGAATCCTCTAAAGTTGGGTCAAACATGATACATCATGTTCACCAATCACAAATAAGTTAATTGCATAAAACTTTTTCTTTTAATAAAAATCATGGGCTTACTTATTTATTTTCACTCACAATAAACTTAACATGATCAATCATGTTTGACCATAACTTTAGAGGATCTTTTTCCAAAAAATTTCATCACCCAAATTGTGTAGCGATGAATGGCGTGGCCAATCTAGGGTTTTTATTTTGATTTCGTTAATTCCTATATTCAATATTGGTCAAACACGTGTTCTTCAAGTTTATAGCCACAAATCTAGCGTGATGTTCGGGGTTAATTACGAAATGTCAGGTTATGTGGGACAACACATTTTGTTAGCGACAACAAATGATTTACTATTTTCTGGGTTTTTGTATCGTTTTAGAGAACGATTACCCGTATGCTGATATAAAAAAGGAGGAAAGTGGTAAGGGGACTCGGAGAGTAGTAAAAGTTTATGTAAAAATCAAAAAATCAACGTTTAGTCAATCTCGTCTTCTATGAGATACGGAGGAGGTGAGATGTGGATTGTCTTACCCCTATCCGAAGGTACAGAGGCTGCTTACAGAAGATCTCTGGCCTTGCAGGTGAGGATTGATCCTTCGACCTCTGTCTTTGAAAAAAGTTAGTTTTCCAACTAATACAGCCCTACTTGTTTAATAAAAGTTTATGTATTAAATTATACTCCATCCGTCTCAATATTATTGTCCCTTGACAAAAAACACACAGTTGAAGAAAAGTGCATTTATTACTGCTTTTTCTTTCTTACTTTTTGATAGAATGACAGTTTACCCTTAGCTAATTAATTAAAGTCTTCTTTAAAGTTAGTAATAATAATTTTAAACAAGGGTAATATAGTAAACTTGATCAAACTTCCCTATCTATTTTTAGTATTGAACAATTACTTTAGGACATTCCAAAAAGGAAACGTGAACAATAAAAATGGGACGGGGAGAGTAATTAACTATTTAAATAAAATAATGAAATGTATCGACTTTTATAAGTAAAAATATTCTAGTATATATGTTTTCTTTCTTTGTAAAATTTTAAGATAAGATAGTTCGAGAAACTCTTAAAAGTTGAAATAATTTATTAACTTGTAGATGAAAATCATTTAACCATGATATTCTTCATTTTTATCAATTTCTTCAGATTAGTGTTATACGAATGAGGAATCTGAATATGTATCAAACAGTATTAGATAAGTTTTAACAAATGTTAATATCATCTTAGAATTCATCATGCTACTAACATATTTCTGCATCATAAGTGAGATTAGTACACCAACTATTAGGTCCGCATAAC
>BQNB010090999.1:4640-19955 GCA_026074375.1 Tanacetum coccineum
TCTTTTATTATATTGTTATCACCAGTAGCTTAGTTTATATTTAGTTTAATAGCTAAAACCAACCACCTCTCCAATATATGATTTTACCTGCTTTTATAAAATACAAAAGCACAAAAAGAATCTTCCCTCAATCCTTAGAATTCTGTTAGACCGTGATCAAGCCTTCCCAACCTATTTCCCTAGAGAACGATAACAACCCCCGATTCTTGCCTATACTACACTACAACGATTAGGTACTCTGCCTAGGGAGTAGTAAAACTTCTTGTTGAAGTCTTTACGATGACCGCACATCACTCATCACTATCACTCGATGATGAACTAGGCTGATCACTATCACTCGATGATGAACTAGGCTCATCACTATCACTCAATGAAATAGACTGATAATCCTTAACGTCCTCAACCCAGGGCAAGATTTCTCGATAAACAAAAATATGTCTGTTCCGTTCCTCTGACCTGCGGTGGTAAATGTTTCATTGCAACCTATATGCGGGCACCAAAACTTAACCTGATCGAACATCTGTGACGAGATAGGTTTGTTTTTTTGTGATTAATATCTTCTAAAGTCAAACATGATTAATCATGTTGGTTTTATTGGAAGAGTGAATTAATAAGTCGGCCCATAATTGTTACTAAAATAAAATGTTTCATGTATTTATCTTTTTTGTGATTGGTGAACACAATTTATCATGTTTGACTCAACTTGGGGGAATCTTAATCCTTTTTTAGGGTTTGTCTAACGAATGTTGACATGAAATACACACGAACCAAACACACTATTTCGAACAAAAAATCTTTAAAAAAATAACACTTGTTATCCTGTGTTACTAATCCATTTCACAATAAAATTCTAGTGAGAGAAGGTAGAATGTAGAGAGAGAAAGAATAGTAGAGAAAAGGAGGATGGAAGGAAACACTATGTAAATAAATGAAACCAAAACTCTCCTAACATGTTAGGAGGGTCTTATTTATAGTTGTGCCAACGTCTTATGGCTAATAGGCTTTCTTCTTTTGTTCTGACTTTGGCTAGCTGGCTGCAAGGCCCTAAACAGTGAAATTATTAGATAAAAGACAAAGACCGGTACAAAATCTAGTCTATACTTAATCACAAAGTCCTTAACACTTAAAGACCGTCACTTACTTTAAAATTGTTACATTACTTGTTTTGACTTGATAAACTTATAAGATTAACAGACTTCTGAGCCGAAAGGGTGATATTGAGTGTCGATGATGGGCAAAAAGGCTCACCATGGTTTGTCTTGATGCTCGCGGTACGCATCAAGGTCACAACTTAATAAGTTTTACAATGGTTAACGAGCAAACCCCATTCTTATCAGCCCCTTGCGAGCCATCCTAGAATATTACATGCGTGTTTTTAAAGTGGTTGCAGGTTCCTTTGATTCGTATAATATGTTGTTTACTAGGGTTACATTACTTCGTTTACTTTATGTATGGTTTGATCACACTCTTTTCAGGTTTGATTTCATGCGAACCTTGCATGGTTTATACCATGCAAGTCGTGTACATGTCGTGAAAAGCCAAGGTTTGCTAAACTACAAGTAATGACATATGAAGGTTAATTTATGAGGACGACTTACCGAGGTCCTAAGCTTGTTGAAAGGTGGCGAGAAAGAAAGATGGTGGTAAGATTTGAACTTGGTTGCTACTTCTTCTAAAGCCGACGCCTTCTTCACTCTTGTACTCAACGATACTTGAATTTGAACGTATAGTTTACTTATCGATTTCAGATTTTTGTTGTGGTGGAGTTGTTCATGAATGGTTCCTGATTTATACTCGAAGTTGTTGATTGATTACTGAGTTGCTACATGTGAATGGCCCTATACACATTGTTGTACCAGGGCAATGATTCTAATACTATTAGACATCATTTTCTTTTCATAATACTGTTAAGGCATCTTACTATTAAAGCATCTCTACTATTCTTCCATTCCACTTTGTATCAGATTGATAATACGTAGCATGTGATGGATATATTCAAAATAATAAGGTAGTAGGGTAGTGTGTGTAAGATTTGTGATGATAATGTTCCATTATTATTGTATATTGAATTATGTACCTTCATATGTACATATGTATCTGATGTTGGATTTTTTTTTTCATGTGCATATGTATGTAATTTATTTTATTTATGTTGAATTCAATCATAGTTGCCATAGTTATTAATTTGTATGTAGGTGGTTTTATAAAGTGATACAAGTAAATGGTCTCGTTTCATAAATATGAAATAAGTATGGTCTTTATTGTTACTCGTTCTAAAATACCCTTTTAGACACCGAGTAATGACGGTGATATTTACGTGCAAATAAACTTTCCATGACAAAAAGTAATGCATTGACGATCATAAGATGACTTCTCGTTGAAATTAACGGTAAACTTGCAAACTTGTAGTACATGACTTTTACTTAACGAAAAGAGAACCAAATTTTCTTATGGGGTGCCACAAGAAACCACGTCACCAGTGTCACCCAGCTTGGACTCAGTGTCAATGGGAGTCTGACTGGGATTACAGTTAACCATGCCAACCCACTCAAGAATCTCAACAGCATACTTCTTCTGAAATAAAAACATCCCAGAAGAATCCCGTGTAACAGAAATACCCAAGAAATAATTTAGCGAAGCCATATCTCTCATAGAGAACTCTCGATGTAAGGAGCGGATAATCTGCTATAACAAACCCTGAGAAGAAGCTGTAAGCACATTATCATCAACATATAATAATAGGTAAGCAGTATCTTGTCCCTATCTATATATGAATAAAGATGTGTCACAACGACTATAATGAAAGCCAACGCGGGTGATATAAGAAGCAAATCGCTGAAACCAAGCGCGAGAGGCTTGCTTGAGCCCATAAAGAGACCACTGTAATAAGCACACATAATCAGGATGAGCAGAATCTCGAAACCCGGGAGGCTGATGCATGTATACCGTCTCAGACAAATCACCATGTAAAAATGCATTCTTGACATCGAGTTGATGAATCGGCCAATGTCGAGAAGCAGCTAAACTAAGGACAGTCCGAATAGTACCCAGTTTAACAACCGAGCTAAAAGTCTCATCAACATCAACCCCTTCTAGTTGTGTACTGCCGTTTTCCACAAGACGAGCCTTGTAGCGACTAAGCGTGCCATCTGCCAGATACTTGTGATGAAAAAGCCACATACAACGCACAATATTGGTATCCGGTGGTGTAGGTACTAAAGTCCAAGTTTTTTTAATAAGCGCATGATATTCATCATGCATAGTATTTTGCCAGTTTGGATCACTAAACGCATCATGATAAGATTTTGGTAAAGGTGAAACCGAAGACACATGTAAATTGAGAAACTCAGTGGGACGATTAGTCCCGACACAGAAACGAGTAACCATGGGGTGAACCGAGACCGGGTTCAAGTTTTTAGGTGGATCGGGAATTATAATAGGTGATTGAGCCACAAGTTCATTTTGGGTCGCGGCTGATTGAGTTAGGGTAAGCGTTTGTTGTTGGACCGTGGACGTGGATGGGGGCGGTGAGTGGGCTTGATTGTCGGTGGTTGGAACTTGGGCTGGTGATAGTTGTTGGGGCGAGGTATAGGTAGGTAATTGGGCCGCATCAGGGTGGTGTTGGATCGGGGTGTTATGAATTGGAGTGATGGGTTCAGGTGGGAGTTGCACAGCGGGATTGGTGGGAATTGCTGGTGGGATAATATCGGGTATGTCGTCTAAAAAGGTATAGGTAGGTGGTAGAGTGGGTTGAGTCGATCCATAACGAAAAACGGTCTTATCAAAGGTAACATGATGAGAAATGATGATCTTATTTGTTTTTAATCAAGACAACGATACCCACGATGATTGGAAGCTTGTCCCAGATAGATTAAAGGTGTGGCGCGTGGTTCAAGTTTGTGATTGGTGTAAAGGTGAGGGTAACATAAACAACCAAAGGTACATAAAAGGCTATAGTCAGGGTTTGTTCCAAACAAGCGGGTATAAGGTATTTCATTGTTAATGGCAATAGAGGGTAAAAAGTTTAATAGGTGAGTGGCCACATTGAGGGCTTCTACCCAAAAAGTAGGTGGAAGGTTGGCTTGAAAAAGTAAGGTTCGAATGAGGTTATTGATAGTACGACCCATGCGTTCAGACTTACCAATTTTTATTGATGTTTTTGGACATGAAAAACGAAATTGAATGCCATTGTTAGCAAAAAGTTTATGAAGGTTACGGTTGTCGAATTCACCACCATGATCACACTAAAATGAACGAATTTCACACTTGAACTGAGTACGAACATAGGTACGAAACAATACAAACTTAGACCAAACATCAGATTTATTAAGCAAAGGATACACCCAAACAAACTACGAATAGTGGTCTAAAAACAAAACATAGTATTTAAACCCTGAAAGACTCGATATGGGTGAAGTCAACACATCCGAGTGAATAATGTCAAAACAAGAAGTAACGACAGTATTAGAACTGACAAACGGAAGCCTTACGTGTTTACCAAGCTGACAAGAATGACAAAGCATGGGAGGTTTCTCCTTATTACACGAAATAAAATTATTAGAAACAAGATGACGTAGCACTTTACGTCCTGGATGTCCAAGACGCTGGTGCCACGTATGCTGACTAACAAGGAAAACATGAGGGATCGAAGATGGATCCATGACTGGGTAAAGATCCCCCGTGCTATCGCATCGGAGAAGCACCCGACGCGTTATGAAATCCTTAACGAAAAAACCAAACGCATCGAATTCGATAGTGCAATTGTTGTCACGAACAAATTGATGAACATATATTAAATTTTTTACAATACGAGGGGTGATAAGAACATTATTTAGATGAAGAGATTTAAGAGGAGTTGGCAAAATACTATGGCCCGTATTAGTGACGGGTATAGAATGACCGTCACTAACTGAGATAGACGGATACATACACATATTAAAATTTTCACTAAGACTAGTAACTGAATTATTAAGATGAGAGCTCACACCTGTATCCATATTTCAAGCGCCGAGATCATGAAATGTCCCGGTGGTGAATGCATTAGGCAAGTTGGTGGGCTGTCCTAGTGTAGCCGTGGGGCCCGAAACCTCGGGCTGAGGTGGCTGAGTACCTGTCATAACATGGGTCGAACCTGCTGCTGGAACATAAGCCTGTTGTTGGGCTGGAACCGTGTAATGGGCTGTTGGGTATGAAAAACCTAGTGTTGGCCCAACTGTATATGGTATTGGATACAAGTGGGAACTGTTATGGTGTTTGGCTGGCCCTATGTGCGAAACAGGTCCAACAGATAAGTAAAGTCCAGAATTATACTCCCTCCGTCCCTAAATAAGTGTCCACTATTGACTTTTGAAGTCGTTATTCTTCAACTTTGACATCAAATTATTTTGATTGTGTTATATAATACTTAATGAAAAATATATGAATGGATTGAGTTTTATATCTATTTTCATTGGTATGATTTACATCAAGTATTATATAACACAAACAAAATAATTTAAGGTCAAAGTTGAAGAATAATGACTTTGAAAGTCAACAGTGGACACTTATTTAGGGACAGATGGAGTAGTAAAGTGGGCCATGACTAGGTACACTTAGGCTAGCAGCATGGTATACAATGTTATCCGTGGGTGTATAAGCATGAATTGGTGTTCCCATATTAGAAACGCTAGCATTAGTAAGGGTATTATTAAGCCCTAATCTATCCAACAATTTTCTAAGCAATTCATTAGTGTTGATGTTCGAGGGTCCAGTCATTGTGAATGGTTGAAGAGTGACTGTAAAGTGGGTTTGTATTAAAGTGAAAATTGTTGCCTTGGTAAAACTGGTAGGGTTAGGGATCTGTTGTTGCGAAAGAAACAATACGCACAAAACAAAAGGTGGTAGAAATCTAAGGTAACAAAAGGTAAACAATACGCACAAAACGTTAGGAGTTTGTAGGTAGGGTTTGCAGTAGTTTAGGTTTGATTAGGGTAGGTATGAATAACTGTATGCGTGTATGAATAAAAAAACGCAGCAGCAACAATGAACCAGACGTGACCTTTGCATGTCGAACCAAATAACTCGTGAACTTTGCACGATAAAAACAAGCGTGACCTTAGCATAACTAAATCAAATGCGTGACCTAGCACATAATAATGAAGCAACAGATTTGTTGTTTTAGGGTTACAGGATCGAGTTTGTGAAGAAGGCTTGATACCATGTAAGGGAATGTAAATCTGTGTTGATTGATTCGAAACAATATACACGGTATAAATACCATGATATGGAATAATCTAGATACGAGCTTGGCCCACTAAAATATGAAAGATTGTAATTGATTGCTTGACTATTATTGATAACAATGGACCTATATATATGATACAAAGGAACCTTCTAGACTATAAGTTGCCCTAGAAGCTATACAAATTGAGCTCGGGCCAATGGGCCGATTACACTGAATATACAATATAATGTGTACTCTAATACGCCCCTGCAGTTAGAGCGAGAGATTTGCAAATGCTCAAACTGGATCTAAAATCAGTAAACAACGGGTATGGGAGTCCTTTTGTGAAGATATCTTCATACTGAAATCGTGAAGGGACATGAAGAACTTGACATGACCTGCTGCTACTTTGTCATGAACAAAATGAATGTCAATCTCTATATGTTTGGTGCGCTGATGTTGCACCGGGTTTGCAGACATGTATACGGCACTAACATTATCACAATAGAAGGTTGCGAATCCAAGATGTCTCAGCCACAACATTCGCAACCCCGCGGTATTCAGCCGCAGCCACTTTAGAACGGACAACGTGTCCTGGCGTTTTGGAAGACAACGTCAACGAGGTTGTCACCAAGAAAAACACAGTATCTAGAAGTAGATCGGCGCGTAACCGGATAACCAGCCCAGTCAGCATCAGAGTAGGCAATAAGCTGTGATGTAGTAGACCGAAATAGCTGTAATCCAAGATCAGTGGTTCCTCGAAGATAACGAAGAACACGTTTCATAGCATTAAGGTATGGCTCTCGAGGATCATGCATGTAAAGACATAACTATTGAACAACATTTGACAAATTAGGTCGGGTAAAGGTGAGGTAATGTAGTGCTTCGGCAAGGTTGCGATATAAAGTAGGATCAGTGGCTAGTGATCCTTCAGGTCCAAGCTTCTTTTCAGTGTCAACTGGGTCCTGCAAGGGTTACAATTAAGCATCTGTGTTGCTCAAGTATCTTGGTGCATATTTTGTCTGAGGACAAGAACGATGCCAGGCTGGTATTACGCGTGGCAAGGATATACCGAGCACATATTCAGTGGGCCCTGTCATAGCATAATTTGCATGGTTGCGAAGAGTTATTCGGTTGCATTTGAGCGAAGTAGAAGAAGCTGTAAGAATGATATAATCCACATATAGTAGTAAGTAAGCTGTGTCTGGCCCTTTGTGAAAGATGAAAAGAGACAAGTCGGTTTTGTTGTGATAGAAACTGGCTCGAATAGCATAGCTGGATAATTCGCTGAAACTTGAACCAAGCTGGGGGCTGCTTACAGCCATTTAAAGCGACTTCTGCAGAAGGCAAACATAATCCAATAGAGAGCTGGTCAGTAAATCTAGTGGCTGGTGCATGTAAACCGTTGTTCTTACGTAAAGTTGGCCGTGAAGGAAATGCATTATCATGTCTAACTGATGAATTATGCCATTATGAGAAACTGCAGGCTAAGAACAGTCGTATGGTAGCAGGTTTGTCAACGGGGGCTTAAATGTCTCATCGTAGTCTGTGCCTTGTTGTTGACAACCATTTGCAACTAGTCGGGCTTTGTACCGAGTTAAGGACTCGTCCGCATTATATTTGTGTTTATACAGCCACATGGAGCGAACAATGTTGACATTTGGCGGGCGAGGAACAAGTACCCAAGTGTTATTGTTGATGTGAGCTTTATATTCGTCACACATAGCTTGTTTCCAATTAGGATCTCGCAAGGCATAGAATGGAGACTTGGAGATAGGCAGAGGAGGTATGGGTTGGTTGTGGTGTGCTGGTTGGTAACTGTAAGTTGTATTTGGGGTAGCTTTTTACAATTTTGACTTTTAGTACGTATGACCATAGGGTGTTGAGAGGTAGGCTGGGTGGTGAGGTGGTGGTGGGTGATTGGTAGTGTCAGGTTGTTTGTGGTGATGTGGTGTTGTTAGTGGTGTTGGAGGTAGTTGTTTGTGGGTTTGTTTGTGGGTTTGTTTGTGGGTTGTTTCGTGGTGTTTGTGGGTTAGTTGGTGGTGTTTGTTGAGGAGAAAGTAGGGTGTGGTAAGTTAGACGATGTGCAATGGGGTGGAGGTATCGAAATTATTATCTAAAAATTGGTTGAGGGGGTTTTTAGTTGGGAGGTCATAGTGCCGAAGAGAAAGACATATTTCGTCGATGTTAACATGACGAGATATGCATGATTTTGTTTGTGTTCTGGTCAAGCAACATATCCACGATGATTGTAAGGTACCCGAGGAAAGATAGATGGTGTGGTACGAGGGGCAAGTTTGTGCAGTGGAAAGGTGTAAGGGTAACAAAGGCATCCAAATGTGCGAATGTGGGTGTAAGAGGTTGGTTTGTTAAATAATTTTATGTAAGGAATGTCATTGTTGATGGAGGTGGGGAGGATATATTATGTTAAGTAGCGGATGTGTGTAATGCTTTCGTCCAATACTCGGGAGGAAGACGGCTTGAAAGAGGAAGACGGGCTTGAAAGAGGAGAAAACGTACTACGTTATTAATAGTATGAATCATGCATTCAGATTTGCCATTTTGTTGAGATGCACGTGGGCATGAGAAACGAAATTGAATGCCATTACTGGCAAATAATTCATGGAGGAAAGTTGTCAAATTCTCCACCATGATCACATTGAAAAGCTTTGATTTCACGGTTGAATTGGGTTTTTATAAAGGCACGTACGAATGTGTAGAAAGTTTTGATTCTGCGAATTGCGCATCAGATTTTTGTGAAGTGGTAGACCCATAAAAAATTATTGAATAGTGATCTAGATAAAGATGTTAGTATTTAAATCTACTATGGCTAGAGAAGGAGATGTCCAATAGGTCTGATATGTGAATAATGTAAGGGGAGATTGGTACTGTAACAATAGAGGTAGATCGTTGGAAGGGAAGTTTTGTTTGTTTGCCCTAACTGGCAGGCACGACACAAGTGTTGAGTGTTTTTATAATAAGACACAAGGCCACGTGACGACAGTGTTTGAATTACAACGTCACCAGGGTGATCAAGTCGTTGATGCCAAAGGGAATGGTTATTAGTAATGTAGGGCGAAGGCTGAGGCGACAACGTGTAAAGGGTATAGATCACCCGTGCTGTCACAACGAAGAAGGGTTTGACGGGTATGATAATCTCGTATAGTTAAACCATACGGATCAAAATCAATGGAGCATTTATTATCGATGGTGAATTTTCGTACTGAAACAAGGTTTTTAATGATATTGGGTGTGACAAGAACATTTTTAAGGTGGAGGGGACGATATGGATTAGGGATTTGTACATGACCAGAGTGGGTGACAGGTATAGATGATCCATTTTCCGACCATTAAATGAATGAAAAATTAGATTAGAGAAGAGTTTGAAGATTACCAGTGTGAGATGAAAGATGAGAAGTAGCTCCAGTATCCATATACCATTGCTGATCATGAGAAGCCATAAGAATAATCTTTTTTTCGATGAACAGTAACCCTCGATGAATAGCAACGCCGATGAACAGTACGCCGAGGGAGATAGTGACGCGTATGAACATATTTTTTTTTTTTTTTGATTTGGTTGCGTGAGGGTAGAGAAAGAATAGGGGAGGAGACGACTGAGATGAGATATTTTAAGAGTGGATCGATATTGGCTGTGATACCATGAAAGATTGTGATTGATTGCTTGACTATTATTGATAACAATAGACCTATATATAGGATACAAATGAACCTTCTAGATTATGGGTTGCCCTAAAAGCTATACAAACTGGGCTCGGGCCAATGAGCCGATTACACTAAATATACAATATAATATGTACTCTAATAAACTAAGACACGAGCTAACAATATAACCTTTTACACAATGGTTTTTGTGGTAAGCTAAAGAGTAAAATAATCCACTCACTTCCGATTTTTTCTTTCTTTTAACAAATTCTACTAGGTTAAAATATAGTGAAACTGCTAGCATTGATACCAGATGATGTGAGTGAAATACCGTTTACATACTTTAAAGGTTCGTAACCAATATACCCGCGGAAGAAAACCTCAATAATAAGTTCTATTGATGACGTTGAAGCAACCATACTGTAAACATAACATTAAAAAAAAGAATTTTTATTTGTTCACTTGTAAAACTCAGAGACTTTAATTGTTAAAAGCATAAAATAACGAGTTAAATTACCTTTATGTTCATCAAAACATCCTCAATTTTGGTTGTTTCCGTCTCCTTTGTTGGAACAGAAGAGATTAGGGTTGTGGGTTGGTTCGTATTTTGGGATTTGAAGAAATGGCTTTGATGTATAAAACTCACATAATACAAAAGTTAAAACGTGTAAAAAGATGTGACAACCAAGAACCATGATGTAAAAGTTTTCTTTTTTCAAACTTGAGCAATAATACTTTAGTACTTTAAATTGACTAAAATTAAATTCAACACCATAATTAGCAAATAAAAGTAAGTTTGGTATTTTTTTTATGCATTTTGCCCCATCTTTTAACAACCAAGATACGTACAATTATACACTCATAAATCATTATGTTAATACTAGACGAGTACCCGTACATAGCATCAGAAATTCCTAACGGCATATAATTAACGATATGCGATATTGTGGCAAATATCTATACTACATCAACGGTAGCTAGGCGACGTTCTATTTTGTGTGCGGGAGATATTAAATGGTTTGTGTGGATTTATATGGTGAATGCAGTTACATATTTCCAGTGTTAAAAATGTTATAATCAGTAATGAGCTTATTGCGTTACACTTGTTTTAAATAATTGAATGGAGGCAGTACATTATCATAATCTATACTATATAATAAAACACAAATATAGAACACCCCATTAAAGCATAAGAAATAATATTAACCCATTAAATTTTTTTTATGTGAACTACCTTAATTAACCACAAATTGTACAACACATATTTCACCATCAATAAAAACCATGCATTAAAAATATTCCTCAATTTCAATAGACATTATAATATTCAAAATAACGCATTCAAAACCCTACATTAATTGATTTCTTCTCTACAACTTCTATAATTAGTTACCATCCATATGAAAAATCGGTTCAGATTAAATAATATCAAAACGCATTCAAAACCTACCATTAATTGATTCTTCTTCTACACTCTTCTACAATCAGTTACAATTTCATATTAATAATCGGTTTCAATTAACATTATAATATTCAAAACCTATCATTAATTGATTCATTCTTCTTCTACACTCTTCTATATCAGTTTAGAATTCCATATTAATAACCAACTTTTCTTTAACACTATTAACCAATCTTTCTCTATCACTGATTCAAAAAAATATATCAAGCAACATCTTCAAATCGTACATGTATATTACATGATGTTGTGATTTGAATATAGGTTTGAAACTAATTTTATATCTTACTTCTATATTTTTGTAGACTTCATAGGTCAATCTATATAGATTCGCATACCTTAATATCAGAGCAAATAATACCATGTAAGCTTAGTTGTAATGAAATCCATTTGATTATATTATTTACTATTATTTTATGTTTAGTGTGTACACCTAATAATTCAATTCAAATTGATCATTGATCTTAACACTACTACTTTGATGATGTTTGTTTTTAAATAATCAATAAATTTTGTTCGAATCATCTATATCTATATATAATCTATATCAATAACTATGTAATAAAATAAAAAAAGCTTTTTTACAACCCTTTAAAAGGGGCCCATAAAAAAGGAATTAATTATCCCAGTAAATTTCTATGTGTACTACCTTAATTACCATAAAAGTATAACACCAAATTCGACCTCAATCCAAACATGCATTATAAAACATTCATTCGGTTTTCAATTAATACTATAATAATTAAAACGCATTCAAACCTCCCATTAACATATTCTACTCTAAACTCTTCCTACAAACAGGTTAACAATTCCCATATTAATAATCAGGTATCAATTAACATTAATAATAATTCAAAACGCATTAAAAACCTACCAAATAATTATTCTTCTTCTACACTCCTCCACAATCAGTTACTATTCCATAATAAAATCGGTTTTCAATTAACATTATAATATTCAAAACGCTTCAAAACCTTCAAGAAGTTGATTATTCTTCAACAATCTATTTAAACCAATCTCTCTTTAACATTAATAATCAGTTACAATTCCATATTAATAAAAAATCTCTCTTTAACACCTATTTAAACCAATCTCTCTCTAACACTGATTCAAAACATATATATAAGCAACATATTCAATCGTACATGTATTACATGCTGTTATGATTTGGATATAGGTTGAACTAATTTTATTCTTACTTTTTATTTTGCAGACTTCATAGGTCAATCTATTGTGATTCGCATAGCCTTGATTCGAGCAAATATGGGCGATTTTCTGTAACGTGATATGGGTAATTTTATGTACCGGGTTGATATGGGTGATTGATAAATAATTCCAGGTAACACCAAATGCACCGTTCTTTTATTTGTCAATTCAAAAACATCCGCCAGTTTCAATTAACATCAATGCTGTTTAATTTATTAAAACACATTCAAAACCTTCCACCAATTGATCTTCTTCTACACTCTTTGGTTTTTTACAACCCTTTAAAGAACATGCATTAATAACCCCAATTAATATAATCATGAGGACTACCTTTAACACCAATTTAAATCAATCTCTCTCTAACACTGATTCAAAAACAAATACATAAGAAACCGATTCATTCGTACATGTATTACATGTTGTTGTGATTTGGATATAGGTTAAACTAATTTTATTCACTTTTCATTTTGCAGACATCATAAGTCAATCTACTGTGATTCACATAACCTCGATTCAAACAAATAATATCTATGTAAGCTTCAATTGTGTTAAAATCTATTGTGATTATATTGTTTGTGATTACATCATTTACCATTAGATTTTTCTACTGGTGGAAATGATTCTATGGTAAAACCCCCCAAGTGTACCGTTATATACTTGTGTATGTGTAACTAGTCAATATGGGCGATTTGTTGTAGTAGATAGGTTGATAGGGTACTTTGAGTAAGGGTGGTGGTTGATATGGGTAATATTTGTAACTAGTAGATATGGTGATTTTATGCGAATATGTCAGTAACACCATATGCACCGATTCTTTTATTTGTCAAATTCTCCTAAATAATGTTATCTTATATCATCAAATTATGAACAGGATTACTTAATACCTTATTTCATTGGACCGCAAAAAGCAAAACGACAGAAGAGGTTCCGATAGCTGTAACTGACAAAAATTCTTATACATGCGCTCACCAGGTAACATCTATTATCGATTTTACTTTTTTTTTTTTATCCCAACAGTTAGATAACATAATGTCATATATCCAAGAAAATGCCCATTCTTGCTCAACGAATGAAGTGTGGACACTATAAACATCATTTGTTGTGAGAATTTTTCATGGCGATACCTAAAGTCGACAGCATAAAAAAGATAAAAATGAACTGGCGCCGCCATAGATCAATCCATTTTCTCATCAGAATTTATCAATTGATTGAATTTCTCAGGTGTTCCAAACCACACACTTGCATTAAAAGTAAGAGTCCTGATAATGTTATTGAGAAATATTAATCAAGCAACTGATTGAAGTTCTCACGTGTTCAAAACCACAGACTTGCGTTAAAAGTATGACATTTATTTATTTAATTGTTACAAACTCAAATGTTTATCTAATAATGCACTTATTATCTGATTATTTCTTTCATATATTAACGAAACATGTTTACCTTCAGTGTTTTTCTTACATTATTTATGAATGTAACTTCTTACAAAATAAGTTCTTACTTATTTAACTACTTAATGGATTATTTCTTCTACACTTCCCGTGAATTCACGGGTCTATAAGCTAGTTATTGTATATAATAAAAACTAAAATCTTCAACTTTTTAACATTCATTGAATGTCATTCAACATTGATTTGCTTGTTTGATAAAAAAAATAACGATTTTGCTTGAGAGGGTCCCTAAACCATTCATCATTACTGACTAGCCGGGTACCGGTAACTAAATTTTGTGGCGAGCAAATGTTATTCATTTATTCGTTTTTTTCTATCAATAAATTTACGAAACAAATTTTAATTAAAATAACTATAAACCATAACAATGCAAACTATTTCACATCAAAATAAACATAAGGTTCAAATTAAATATAATAGCATAAGTGGCATCTTTAAGACATAAATAGCAGGGTAACCGTGCAATGCGGCGGCCGGTATCCGGTGACTAATTTTGTGGCGAGCAAATGTTTTTCATTTATTTTTTACATGACTTTCTTATTTAGTTGTGACGAAGTAAAGATCAAAATATATAAAAAAATTTTACCTCAACACTCGAAACAATATCGTTCATGATGTCTTCATCTTTAACAAATAACAACATAAGGAATACTATTGATACGAATGCACATCCATACCTATGCATTGGTTTTCCCTTCTAAGGGATTTATTTAGTTGCCGTGTCAACTGGGCTTGCGTGCTTCTAAGGGAATTAACTTCTTTGACAAGGACTATGACATCTGCTTTTATTTGTTTAACAATGGAGATATATCAATGGAGAAGATTTAATGGATATATGAATGAAGAGGATGAAGAGGTTTGGTGTTTGTGTGTTTTGCATGTTTGTGGGTATATATAAATGTCATTGGATTTAATGTTCTTTAATGGGCTGTTATAAAAGTTAAGTGGACTGGGCTGTTACGAAATTGACTACACATAAAGATATTCTAATTTTCAGTTATAACTTTTAATTATGTGTATGTATGAGTTTTGTAGCAAAATTAATAAATAGATCTTCTAAAGAAGAAAACAAAATTAATACATACCTTTGGTGGTTTCATTTCCAAAAATACAATATGTTTTGTTTCCAATACACATATCCAAGTTACATGGCGGTGACTTGGTGGTTTCGTTGGTGTTCACATCTTAAGGTGTTTCCTGTGATGGTTTCGATGGTTTAAGGTGGTGTTTGATTTAGAGAGAGATAAAGAGAGGGGGGAGAGAGAGGAAGAGAGAGAGAGAGAGAGAGAGAGAGAGAGAGAGAGAGAGAGAGAGAGAGAGAGAGAGAGAGAGAGAGA
>BQNB010091000.1:0-26992 GCA_026074375.1 Tanacetum coccineum
AGAAATGTTTTTGTGTGTGTAGGAAGTGAATGAGAATGAAATGAGAATGAATGATATATGACAAGATGCTCACGCACACTTGTGTGTGCCGATTGGTTAGGGGACAAGGGATAGGGGACCAAAAGTGGCCTCCAACTTTCTAGGAAACTAGTGCTAAAAAACATTTAATTTCCAAAGGTCTAGCATACATGACAAGGTATTGTTTAAATTCCACGGAACACGTAATTAACGAAACGAGTAACGACATCACTTAAAATTATGAAATTTTATATATTGCCTTAAAACATAAAAATGTGGCTATTGCCAAAATACTACAACGTTTGGTGTCCCGGTTCGCTCCCGGTGATGATTCTCAGATAATAACGGAACAACTTCCCGGTTAAGCGGAAAAGCTAAACGAAACTTTTAAAAATTTAAATTACTAAACGGAAATGGCTAAATTATTGAACGGAAATTCTCGGGGTGTGACATTCTTTCCCCGTTAAAGAAGCTTTGTCCTCAAAGCTTAGGACGCAACCTCTGCTGCGGGTGCAGAGTTGGTGAAAAGGTGCGGGTATTTCTTTTGCATTTGGTCTTCACGCTCCCAGGTGAACTCAGGACCTCTCCTGGAGTTCCAGCGTACTTTGACAATCGGAATACGACTCTGCTTCAGACGCTTGACCTCACGGTCCATAATCTCGACAGGTTCTTCGATGAAGTTCAATTTGTCGTCAACTTGGATCTCATCCAATGGTATAGCAAGCGGTTCATCAGCCATGCATTTCTTCAATTTCGAGACGTGAAATGTACTATGAACTCTACTCAACTTCTCTGGAAGTTCTAGACGATAGGCAACGGTTCCTACTTTGGCAATGATCTTAAAAGGTCCAATATAACGAGGGTTCAGCTTTCCCCGTTTGCCGAAATGTATTACTCCTTTCCAAGGAGATACTTTCAACATGACCTTATCTCCTACTTGAAACTCAAGAGTTTTCTTTTACTCGGCATTGCTCTTTTGACGATCCGGGCGTTCTGGATATGGCTCTTGATTTGAACTATTCTCTCGGTTGTCTTGTGGATGATCTCTGGGCCAATGAGCTGACTGTCCCTAACTTTAGCCCAACAGATGGGTGATCGACACTTGCGCCCATACAACGCCTCAAACGGAGCAGCCTTAATGCTGGTATGGTAACTGTTGTTATACGAAAATTCTACCAACGGTAAGTGTTTATCCAACACCTTTCTAAAGTCGTGTACACAGGCACGTAACATATCCTCTAACGTTTGAATGGTTCTCTCACTCTGACCATCAGTCTCTGGATGGTAGGTTGTACTCATATCCAATCGAGTACCTAATGCTTTATGTAGAGACTTCAAAAAATGTGAAGTAAATTTTCCATCGCGATCAGAGATGATCGAAAATAAAAAAAAAATCCAGGTACTCATGCTTTGTGAGACTTACCCTTCAAGTATTGTTCGTAATTTTTCTAAAGCGTCATTTCTCTCATAGGAAAGAAATGAGCAGATTTAGTGAGGACATCATCGATTACCCAAATCGGGTCTTGCCAGCCGCTGCTTATCGGCAGTTTAGTCACAAATGTCATTGTTTTGTCTCTCCCATTTCCATTGTGGGTTCTCTAGTTGTACCACAAACCAGTGGTTATAGATATTCTATCTTAACCTTTGCACATGTTAAACACTTGCTGACATAAGTGGCAATTTTTGCTTTCATGTTAGGCCACCAATATAACTTCTTCAGTCCTGATACATCTTATCCGATCCAGGGTGGATGGTCTTTACTTCGGACTTATGCGACTCCATGCATAATCAAGGGCCCTCAATTCACCAAGAACGGAATCAACTTGTTTGTTCTTAAGGCATAAGTTCCGTCAGCGCGAGGGTTCTACTTGTTAACATGCCACTCAAATCTTCATTTATGAAGTTACTCTTCCTTTTCTGGCTTCGATTGAGCACTAAAATCTGCCTTAGAAGGGTTTAACCCTATAGTCTATAACCACATGGCTCGAACTCGTTCGCGGCTTGCTTCTTTCATTTCGGGGCGCCTCAGAGCATCAGCCACCACGTTCGCCTTTCCTGGGTGATATCGAATCTTACAGTCATAGTCGCTCAACAATTCTAACCAACGTCTTTGCCTCATATTCAGCTCCTTCTAGTCAAGAATGTGTTGCAAACTCTTATGATCAGTGAACACAACGCATTGTACGTATAGATAAATGACTCCACATTAGGGCAAACCCTATGCACAAGCTCTAGGTCGTGTGTGGTATAGTTCTTCTCGTGAACCTTGAGTTGGCAGGATGCGTAAGCTATGACCTTCTCTCTCTGCATCAAAACTGTGCCCAACGCTTTATGCGAAGCATCGCAATATACCACGAAGTTCTCACTTCCCTCTGGTAAAGCCAAAATCGGCGCACTACACAACCTTTGCTTTCAACAACTGTCTTTCGAATGCTGCTTTCTGCCTTTTTCCCATTCAAACTTCACGGCTTACTGATGTCAGTTGCGTCATAGGTCTAGCGATTTTTGAAAAGCCTTCGATAAATCGTCGGTAGTAACCAGCTAAACCTAAGAATTGACGAATCTTGGTGGGTGTCTTGGGTGACGCCCAATCTTTGATTGCCTCAATCTTCGCAGGATCAACGTGATCTGGACTTCGCTACATCTCTTGACGAGAATTGAACCTTCGACAGCCAAAATTTACACTTCGAAAACTTGGCGTATAATTCTTCCTTCTTCAATAAATTCAAGATCAACTTAAGATGTCTTTCATGCTCCTTTCTGCTTTTGGAGTAGATCAAAATATCATTGATGAATACAATCACGAATCTATCCAGATATGGTTTGGCACACCTATTCTTTCAAGACCATGATAAATGCTGTGCGTTTAGTCAAACCCAAAAGGCATTACTTGGAACTTGTAGTGACCATACGGGTCCTAATTGCTGTTTTGAAATGTCTTCCTCGCGAACTCTGAGTTGATCATAACCAAGATCTTCAGGTCGATTTGAGTTGACTTCTTGACCCTTGCAATTGATCAAACAAATCGTCGATCCTGGAAGTGGGTATCGCGTTCTTCAAGTAAGCTTATTAGTTCACGGACGGCGTTACACATCCGAACAAGAACATCTTATCTTTTTGACAAACAAAAACTGGTGCTCCACAAGGTGAGGAACTCGGCCTTATGAATTCTCTGTCAGAAAGTTCTTGCAACTGAGTAGACAACTTTTGCATTTCGGCTAGTGCTAATCGATACGGTGCTCGTGCTACTGGTTAGCACCAGGTTCTAAGTTCAATTTGAAATTCAAACTTGTCGAGAGGCGAGTGAATCCAGGCAAGTCATTCTGGAAAGACATTCCGGAAATTCCCATCGATTGCAATCCGCAAGTCGCCTCTCCTTGACCTTTCCTTAACTTTCTTGGAGTAGCTTGTGCCCAGATAATCTTGGACATCCTTTCTTGATATTCTTGGGTCTTCGTGCACGATCTGATTTCAACTTACTTTCCGATGTAGCAATGATCACTTTTCCCTGATTTCACACCCTCAATTTCCTAAGGAATACGAACAAAACCCTTCTCGTCTTAATCGATCAACGCTGGTACTTTGCCTAACCTAATCCATACCAATGATGACGTCGAAACTACCAAGTTCTACAGGCATTAGATCTATGTCGAACAGATGACCTAATAATCCTAACGTGCAACCTCTAAGAACAATATTTGTTTATGAAATTCTTCCATCGGCAAGTTCTATGGCATAACTAGTGTCTAAAGTGGTTGGTGCAACATCAAGCAAAGCACTAAAGGTAGTCGACACAAAACTTCTATTGGCACCCGAATTGAATAACATAAAAGCATAACAGTTATTGAGAAGAAACGTACCCATGACAACGTTGGAATCAGGGTTTGTTCCTCCTCCACCAATGGCGTAAGCTCTCGTCGTAGCTTTGTTACCTCCAGTCTGGTTTCCAGTCTTGTTTCCATTCTTGTTTCTTGTCTGGTTTCCACTGTTTCCGATTCCTAACTTTAGGACATTCCTCCTGGAAATGTCCCCCCCCCCCCCCACCCCCCCCCCACCATGGTTTCCACACTCATAACAAATAATACCCTGCTGATTTCCAACTGGAGCCCTCTGAGTGTTTGGAGCAATAGCAACCCTACAATCCCTAGTCTAATGTCCAACCTTCTTACAATTTCCATACCTCATAGTACACAACCCTTCATGGTGCAACCTGCACTTATTGTAGTAGGGTAGTGGCCCAGCATACCCCTTTCTTTCATTGTTCCCAACCATATAAGCTCTGGCTACTTTTGCCCATAGTTTTTGCTCTGAAAACGGCGGTTGCTGTCCACGGTTATCCCTTAGGTTACTCTCCATCCTTCTCTTATTCTCAGCACTCCTTGCAGCATAACCCTGGACACTTCTTGCTCCTCATTGGTTAGCAAGGCGTATTAGCATCTTGGGTCTGGCTGGATTCGCTACAATAACCATTCTCTTTGTAACTGTTGTCTGGGTAAACCTCAATAACCTTTCCACTCTGTCTTCTTCATCAGGGACCATTCTAGTACACAACAAAATCAACTCCTGAAACCTTTGAGTGTAAGCAGTCAAGTCGTTTCCTTTCACGGTCAGATTCCACAATTCAGTCTCCATCTTCTGGATTTCATTCCTTGGACAGTACACTTATGTTATCAACTTCATCTGGACAACACAAATTCATGGGCATATGCAGCCTCAACACCAATGGTTCTCTTATTGAGGTTACCACCAGGTCAAAAGCACTGTCTTGAAGAGTGCTTGTAGCATATTCACTTGATCTTTCGTTGGACAAATTACTGATATTGAAACACAGTCTCATTTTTTCTCGTACAGCGGGTCAATCCAACAACGCCTTCGGTTCCCGAGAAATTTTGTGGCTTACACTTCAAAAAGTCTTGGAAAGTGCACTCTCGAGCCACTGGCATGAAACCTCCATAGTTCATACCATGATTCCCATTTCTATTTCCATTTCTGTTTTCTCCATTCCCTCCATTTCCATTTCCTCCATTTCCATTTCCTCCGTTTCCTCCATTTCCATTTCCTCCGTTCTCGCCTTCTTGTTCATCCCCATTCTCATTCAGGGGTTCAAGGTTCATCGCGGCTTCACGAGCCTCCATCTCTTCAGCTACTCGGCGGTTAACCAATTCTTCAACTTCCTCGTGAGTCATGGATGCTCCGGATCGTGTGTTAGGCATCTTCCTACAACACAACGATATAACGCTTGGTAAGATTTCTAGGTGATGTGAAATTGCTAACAGGGTTAAATAAAATTTACGGTTAATTCACATAGAAAATACATGATCGAAATACATATTCATGGAAACCCTATAATGCATGATGCACATAGCATAAGTAAATCAAATTATGACATCATATCATAGATAAATATTAATTTCATATCATCGAACATTAGTGATTACATCACAATGTTTCAAAATACAGAAAATACGAGTTCTAACACTGTAGCCCATATGCTTCCTAGCACACGCCTTAAGTCTACCGACCCTCACTCGGTCATAAAATCGAAGTCGTCGCATCTGCCTCAACTCTCTCTGCATACGTGACATGCCGCGCTGGAGTCGGTCAACTCTTTGACTCTCAACACTCACGGTGCCTCTAAGCCTCCTGTTATCCCTCTCCAACTCAGCAACCCTCTCAGTCAAAGCAGTAACTGCCGACTCAACCCTAACAATCCTATGTCCCTGCTCTCTCTGAACTCCCTCAATAGCCTGTATACGATGGACTGGGATAGCCTGAGTATGATCATGGAACCTCTGAACCAAATCTCCCAATGTCTCATACGTAATCTCTAGTGCTCCCTCCTGAGCAGGCTCAGGAATATCCTCTGGCATCGCAGGATGCGTGGCCTCTCACACCCGTCTCTGTCTCATCTCGATCAACAGCCTCAACTACAACTCTAGCATCAATCCCTCTATCCCTAAGAGCATCTGCGTAAGCAATACACTCGTCAATATCCGCATGAATCTCTGATCAATATCCTGCTTATAGTGAGGCTCATTACTAACCTTGATAAATAAACATCTATCCCTCAAACTAATCTCTCTAGGATCAACCTCTACATATGCGGCTGTGGGGGGGGGAGGGGGTTCAGTAACAAGGAATCCTTAATCTCTAAGGCGATGGTATCATCAGCACGGACAGGTGATAAGTCCGGATACAGTGATAAAGTACAGCGTCGTGGGGGACCTACTTCTTTGCGAGATGGCCGCCAGAATGACTCGGTAAATCAGGAGAAGGAATCGATCTGACATGAGTGCCCTGATGAAGAATCAGGTAAAAGCATCCGAATGGAAAATCTGTTGTGCCTTGTTGATGGAATCTGAAGAAGAATGATCGGCGAATAATCTCACAGAAAAGACGATTGAGTGGGTAACGGTCCCAAAACCTCTTCTCGCAGTCAATCATGTGTACGGCCATTAAGATGGTAGCGGTACCGGTCGACCATGAGGATAGGCTGTCAGGTGATTGAATCAACCGACGAATGAGGTATGATAGGTGATCTTTGGGTAGAAGCGGTAATCTCAGTGAAAGGCGTACCATGGGTAGGTGATGGTGGTGTATCTGGTGTATCCCTGTCTGTGGTGTCATCATCTGATGATAAAAATGGTGAGATAGCAATTAATGGTGGTATATGGTTGATGAGGTTCCTCAGTGGATCAGGCTTGAATAGATGCAGTGATTAATCAGTGAAAGTGGTGTTATAGTGCTGGGGATGGTGGTATAGTAGGTGCTATGATAGGTGTCTCTGTGGGTATCACTGGTGTGTCAGTCTGAGTAGCGGGTGGAGTAATCACTAGTGTGGTGCTAGGAATAGTAGTAGGGAAGTATGTATCAAGATAAATCGGTCCAGCATGGTGTCCATACGTTATCCTCTGATGAATCGAAGAAATCGATGATAAACTGGAAATTGATAACTGCCACAAGCAATGTTATATAAATCATTTTATAATCAAACCATGATGATGCAAATATGAATGGGTGATGGGTGGAGAGTTACTGGATAATGCAAAATGAATGAAATGAATGAGACATCGAGCACGTCATAGAATAGGATGAAATAAGAATACTTAGAAATATTAGATATACTTAGTATTTATAGTATATATTATTTACATAGTATTAGATATGTTACGTTTTTGTAAAAAGGACACGTAGGCACATAATCACGTAGGATCACATATGGTTATTCGTCCAGACTAGTTTATACTAATCTGGGTCTTATAAACCTTGATCTTGTTAACTAATTGTCACACCCCCAGACGGGGCCGGGAGTATAGTCCGGAGGCGTGACTTTACTGAGCATCTCAAGTGCAAAGCATAATGAACGACCTCTAAGGGTACGTTTTGAAAAATAAAACTGTTGCAAAAGTTTTAAAATTATAATAATAAGTTTTACCATCGATAAATATTTATAAATGATTCAATGTTAACATGCAGAAGCTTAATAAAGTTAACTACGGTATTTAATGAATAGATAAATCTCTGGTAAACCGGTACAGGCAAATAGACTTCACATAAGTCAAGCAACAGCATCTATGCTAAGCACCTGAGAAAAACATTCTTAAAATGTCAACATAAAGCTGAGTGAATTTCATAGGTTTAGTTCAAGTTTGTTATAGTGACACAAGATATCAAAAGTATGCGACAAGTTAATAAACAGATACAACTTCACATAAAAAGTATTTACGTTGCCACTCTAAGCTTATGGACCTGAGCTTTTACGCCAAGAGAGCATGTATCTTGCTATAAGTATTGTTTGCCCGTCCAGGTGTCCGACCAAGACAACCTAACCAGTACGAAATGACTTATTCTGTTTATCGTCGCACGTGGGTTAGTGAGCGTTACTCACGGATAGGGATAATTAGTCCCAATAGATCTATTTATTCATTCGCGCTCCCTCGACCGGTCCTCCAGTCAAGAGATTGACAATTCATGATAGTTCGGGCAGTAGTGGTCTAAAAGCTACTTAGGCAACACCGTAAAAAAGGGAAAATCTCTAGTAAAGTTTATTGTGTCCAGTTTTAAAACAAGCATGTTTTCACCCTAAGTTATAATACATTTAGTCAAAACGAGTAAATGAGTGGGGTATGTTATCACCTTATAGGGTAATGGATCAAAAGGATTAATCAAGTGGAAAAATGAATCTCACGGTTCTAGCGACAAACTCTATCATAGTCGTCGTTTAAGAATGATGTACAACGAATAACGCTTAACACAAGAACTGATCATCCGAGCACGAGTAGACACGGCGTATCCCTTTTTAAAACGTACTTTCGAAAGTTACAAGTTTTGACAAGTCTCGACGTTTTGAAACATCTTCGAAAATGTTTCGTCTTTTAGTATATTTCGTCTTTTAGTGTATTTCGTCTTTTAGTGCATTTCGTCTTTTAGTGCATTTCGTCTTTTAGTGCATTTCGTCTTTTAGTGTATTTCGTCTTTTAGTGTATTTCGTCTTTTAGTATATTTTGTCTTTTAGTGTATTTTGTCTTTTAGTGCATTTCGTCTTTTAGTGTCCCGAACTCAATCGTTGACTAACGACCAAAATGTTCACCTAACTCGACACTTAACGTTTTTTCTACATTTTATCTTTGAGTTTGATTATAAAAGTATATTTTTCGACGTTTTCTATTAAAGTTACGTAAATATCGCATGGACCTTTCTTAAAATATCGACTTTTCATTTTATCAACCTGAATCGTGAATAATATCCGTTTTACAAAGTTCATCTTTTTATTGACTCGAATGATAATCCGATCTATTTTCGACATACACCCCAATATGCAAAAATCCGTTCTTAACTAAACCTTTTGGAAATCATTTTACGCTTCCAACAAATCCAACATCTAACTTAATCTCTTCGCCAACAATATTTAAACTTAATATACGATAAATCTTAAATAAACGATATAGCCGTTGGATAAACTATATATATATATAATAAAACAGGCATAACGATCTTTTTATGACACACTAAGTACAACTATTTTTATGTTTTCCATTTATAAACCAAAAAAAATTAAACTTAGAGTCTTGTAGTTTTATTAGAAAATATTAGATATTGATTTTCACGACGATCCGCTTTGTCCTTGTTTGGAATGTATCATACGAATGCAACATGTTACAACTTATTTATGAAAAAGTAAAGATGACTTACAAAGAAACACGACGAAAGATGAATAGAAACTAAGAATAACCCAAACGTTGTTTTATAATATACCCAGATGAAATAACAATCAACTCGAACAATATGTCTTCGAATGTTTTTGATCAAAGATGAAAAATGTGTGGATTTGTATGTGTATGCATATGATTCGTGGGTTTTGGATGAGCAAGAGAGAAAGAAAGAGCAAATGTAAAAGTGTATGTGTGGGATGAATGAGAAATGAGATGTAATACATGTATATATTACCATGTTTACTTTTCACACAATCAAATGTGTGTGTGTGTGTGTGCCGAAAATAAGACAAGAAGGGGGAGGGGGACCAAAATGATCCACAAATGAGGGTTTAGGAAAGGACTTCATGCTAGCAAAAGTTAGGGAAAATTGTACATGATTTACATTCTCAATTTTGGCATCCTAGGGATGTTGGTGCTTGTCTGGAACAGGTTATTACACAAAGGAGGAGGTGGGGGGGGAGGGGTAGGGGGTGTTAACATTTAATAATAAATAACTATAAAAATAATACTTAATAGTCTCTTATTTTTATTGATAAGTGACCATAAAGACCTAATTTGTAAGGCTTATCATACGATCAATATGATTAATCTGGATAAATTAGTATCCGCTCAACTAGTTTCATATTGAATTATATTATTTTGAAGTATTAGGGTAGATTATTTAGAATTATTATTTTTATAGGGGATAGGACCAAAATGTTTTCCCCATTCTAGGAGAGTTAGTGCTCATTATGGAATTCATTTCAAGGTTCCAAGTATGTTATATAGTTTTAGTTTTAATACATGTTCACGTAAAAACTTAACGAACGAGTAACGGTAAACGGAAAATTACGAATTTTAAATATTGTCTTAAAACATAAAAACGTGGCTATTGCCAAAATACTACAACATTTGGTGTCCCGGTTCGCTCCCGGTGACGATTCTCAGATAATAACGAAATAACTTCCCGGTTAAACGGTAAAGCTAAACGAAACATTTAAAAATTCAAATTTCTACACGGAAACGGATAATTTACTGAACGGAAATTCTCGGGTTGTCACACTCTCAATCTTTTCTTTCAATACCTAATCCTATTTCTCCATTATATATATTTTCTTACGTTTTTTAACACTAAATAACTTCAAGATTAATATTAGAAAAGTTCAAATCTAGATTGATATACACATCGAAAATGACCACTTACGCGGCGTTTAGATGAGCTTATTTAGATGCTTTTGAAAGCTTATTACGGATTTTGGAAATTGCGTTCTGTCATTATTTGGGTGTTATCATACATTTGGCTTAAGCCAATAATCTCAAGTATATAGGCTCTAAAAATGAGCTTATTGATTTTTCTGAAATCATATAAGCACATAAGCAACTAGAATGAATAAAATCACAAAAATATTCACAAATATCATAATAGCATAAATAAAATTCAGAAATAAGAAAAATATCACAAAAATTGTTAAATAATAACAAAGTAATGGATCTGTATAAGCGTACCATCGGCATTATAAATCGGTTCGTTTTGAACCGTTTTTTTGCAGGATCGGTTGATTTACTAGTTCTTTGTTTCATTTTTGTGTTTATTTCGTGATTTTCACGGTTAATTTGTGCAGATTTTTTATTTTTTGTTAGGGTTTGATGTGTAGAGAGAATGTGTGTGATGTGTGTGTGTTTTTTGACTGGAAATGGGGGTAGCTGGGTTGGTTTACATATTTATATTTTTAGTCCCTCCATCATGTTTTAAAATTTGGCAATATTGGTCCCTCCGTGTTTTTTATCATTTGATCAAATCTTATGTAATCAACGGTCCAGATTTATCGCTCAGTGTGTGAGGAAAAAGTGGTCTTCAGAATAACTCGACTCTTACCTTTTATCTTTTTTTTTTCTTCATAAAATATCTATTTTTTATACACAATTAGCAATACTTTATCGATTTGTTAATTCAAATTTTAAGTTAGTATTTTCAACCAATATAAATTTAGTAATACATTTTTAGTAACGAAATAAACCGTTTTAATCTGTATGAAATGAATGGAGGAGAATATATTTATATGATCCAGTAAAAAGGGAAACACAAACTAGAGGTAGCCAAAAAATTTGATGAAAACCCATGGATGTCGGGCACTCGTCTTATATCTCAACAAGGACGTTCCATCTTAAACATTAATGTCATCTGGAACCAACATATTCCATAAACAATCAATGCAGCTGTCTCATGTTTGTTTTTGAGCTTCATCCCCTTTGGTAGTCATCATAAGATATTTGGGCTGCTCGTAACTATCAAAATGTCGAGCCCATACTCGACAATGTCTAGTCCTTGTTATTCGTCAGATGATGAATTTTCTAGAAAAGGAACCCCTGATCGTGTATTTAAGGAGCCTGAGTATCCTGTGGTGATTGTAGACCAGAAATATTGTTCCAATTACCCTATGCAATTAGTCTTTGAAAAGAATCGCCAGGCTGAAGACAAGTTCAAAATCTGTGATGACGATGGAAATCTTTTGTTTAAAGCTAGGAAAAAGAAGAGTGGTTGTCGCGTTATGGTTGATGAGAGTGACCAACCAGTCATCTCATTCACAACGAAAGTAATTTCTTTGATCTATTAATGATGTTTTAAAATATATATAGACTCAGCAATTATTTCTCAAATGTTGAATATCAGATGGAAATTTTGCAAAAAGAATGGCTCTTAAAAGATGAAAAATTTCTCCTAACCTTCATCTAAATAATACTGTACTATTTAAGATGTATATTTCAATATGAAATCGTAGGACTGCAAGAAATTTGTCATGTTCTAATAATTGATTGAAAATGCTGTCATAAAATTTGCAAATAAGAAAGTTGTTTTTTTTTGGTAAAGAAGAAAGTAGTTTTTTGTGACTAGTATTTACGGAAAATCTGATAATATTGACTTTTCTAACCAAATCACTTGCGACTGCAATTTATAGACAACAAGCCAAACGATGAGATATAATACTCACATGGTACATATATGCAGTACATAACTATGCACAGAAGACGTCAAGCGTACAAAGGAGATCACCATGAACACCACAGGCTTTTCACGGTCAAGAAGACAAGAGGCTACAAGTCATTACGATACGATGTTTTCATGACTTCTAATATGACCGAAAGCACATTTAATTACAGAGTTTATGACAACTTTAAGGAAGGAACATCTATGATATTTGCGCAAGACAAAACTACAGTTCTTGCCCAGGTGTGAAATTTGTTTAGTTAATACTTTCACATGAAACTGGATTCTTATTATCGTTATGACTATATTTTCATCACATAAGCGTAAACAAATAGGGATATAGTGGTTTAATTAACATTTGATCTTATAAAGCGATACGCATGTTTTTGAAAAGTCTTTGCAACAGCGTAATAACAAGTTCCCTTTTTACTTGATTGTATTGCAGTTGCATACTCAGGTTACACGTAACAAAGCTGTGAAAACAGAAGAAAAGTTTTCTGTGTCTGTGTCTCCAAACGTGGATAAAGCTTTTGTTTCGGCACTTCTCATCATTCGAGAAGAAGTTAGAAAGTCAAGATATAAGGGCTATGAAAGCTAAGGAGGAGAAGTCTTCAATATCCATCGTGTACTCGCTCATCATACTATAACCATCACCTAATCGTTAAAAAAAAAGATAAAATTAAAATTCTTCGCAATGAATGTAAGCCAATATTCCCTGCAAACAATGAACTTTTTTTTATTGTAGTTTGTTTTCATCTATTTAGAGAACTGGGGTTGGGATGTAAAAACAGATTGATTCTATACCCTATGTTATTCACATATCAATTGATAGAAGCGTTGTAGACTTTCCCTTCTTGTGTGTGTGTGTGTATAGAATCTGTTTTCAACATATAATCATAAGCGTCTCTTTAATTTTGGTTTTTTTTTATTATTCAAACAAGGTTAAGAATTATGGTGTTCCCAAACCTTTCATTCTAAACCTAAACGTATAGCTTATATATACTAGCAGGGTACCCGTGCATTGCGGTGACGGGTATCCTGTGATTTAAACAAAATAACAATGGCAAGTTGATTAATCGAAGAAAAATAAAAATAAAATGATGTCGGTCCAGTTCGGTTCATTCTTTTTTTTCCTCCGGTTCGTTTTCGGATGACTTTTATTAGCTAGCAGTGCCAGTGGCGACTTCGATTCTCGGTTGAACCCATTGATCCGGTTCGGTTTTCAAAACCATATGTACCATCAACTTGTTAGCATATAAATTGTATGAAGTTTTGTATGTTTTATTAGTTTGTACAATATGTATAATAATATGTATTATATTTTAGAGGAATTTTTAAAATAACATTAATTAAAAGAGTTGAAAAGTCAATAGATGAATATCTTATCCTTATATTATAAAAGACTGAGTTTTTGAGTATTCAATGTGGTGTCTTCATGATGGAGGATTTATAACTCGACATTAACTTTTGCCTCTTGATTTGTCGTAACATTGAAGTTGCTTGCCGTTTTTCAGTTTTAAGACTTTCAATTTTACGTGTAATGATCCCGCATTTACTTTTATAATCACTCCTTAAAGGTTTGTAATTTAGGGTTTGGTTTGTAGGTTTATACCAATTTTAATTGGGGAGGTGGGGAGGGGGGGGTGGGAGTTGTAATTGATTGTAATTAAAATGATGATTTTCAATTTTTTCCAAGGCTTTTTGGGTTCAAGGGGTTATAAATTTAACCCAATCCGGTTCTTGATGTTTGTCAATGATAACAAGGTATATTATTTTTATTTTTATATAAAGGTCTAATCTTGGTGCTTTGTTTCTATAGAGATTGTTTTTAAACATGAAAGAAAGTAATTGTTTGGTTAAAGTTTGGTTTGAGATTAAAATATCAGCTTTTTATGGTCATGGTTTTACGTTCCAAACTCCTAGACATACATTAGTATTATTTGATATACAACATTTTGGAACTCACCAATCAAGTATATAGATTGTAATTGAGGAAGATGAGGCAATTGATGTGCCTCGAGGAATCGAGTGATGAATTTGCAGCAACAAAAGCCAAACCACAAAGGGCGAACAATGATGATACATATTGGTTTTAGGTTTGTTACTCATTCTTATGTTAATTGCATAATTTGAATTTGATTGATTCTGTAGCGTTGTGAAAGCAGAGGAGAATGATTCAAACACCTGATTTGTTAAAAGTTTACGTTCTTAGGATCTTGCTTTTATTTTTTGCAATTACTTTGCACTTTGTGGAACTGTGTTGTGTTCTGTTCCATGAGAACAGGCTTTAGAGCTTGATATCTCTTTAAAACCTCTGAACTCAAATGTTGGTTGAATGGTTTTATATTGAACATCAATTGTTGATATATGTTTTCCTAAAATTGATGCAGATTTGAAAATATTCTTTTTGCTCTGGGGGGGGCCAATTACCCCGGGCCATGGGGGGCAATAACGAAGGGCAGGGGGGGGGAAACTTCGTTTCATAATATTGTTCAGCATCAATTTATGGAAAATACCTTATATCAACAATATCATTACAGAACCCCCCAACCCCCCCAAATTAACCTCTTAAACCATCTCACCTCAACACAACCCCAACCCCACTCCCCCCACACCGCACCACGCCCCCCACCCCCCCCTCCCCCCCCCCCCCCCCCCGTGATGAGGCATGTATATTTAAAAGTATACTTTACTCACTGATTAGGCTACCATTTATTCGCTATAAAAGTATACTTTGGTCGACCCATTTGACAATCCAAACAGCCCTTAATAACATGTTTATGACGTCGAAAGGGCTGCTGAAAATAAGTTGTCCAAACATCCCTTAAGACACCGAAAGGGCTGCTGAAAATAAGCTATACAAACAGCCCTTGAAAACATGTTTTTGATGCTAAAATGACTACTGATATATGCTATGTTGGTGTGTACTTACATATAGTGGCTTATTATTTTACATGACCACGTTTATATAAGACAGTATATTAAGTACTAGGGGGTTTTGTTTTATACCATTTCAATGTTTGATAATTTGGCTTCTGTCACCAAAACCATAGAAAGAGGGAAAAGTGATTAAAGAGAATTCAGATAGCTTTGCTTTCATTGCGAAAGCGAAGAGCTTCTTCTTAAGGTTATACTAGGATAATATAGGTTCTATTAATTTTTAATAAAAATTTGGTAGTTTTAGTGAATGCATCTGCTTATACTGTGCAATCGGTCTAATTGTGTTTAAAGGTTAAAGGGTCTTCAGCAGCGCAAAGAAGAAGCATGTCCCAATAAGGCTCATAAACAGCCAATGAATTGGCGAGAAACCCAGGTTGCATGCCATAATTTATAGATTATTATGAATAGTATGTCAAGATCTCGATTATGAGGGTGGTTATGGGTTCATGTTTCTTACTGCAGGTGGAGAATATTCAACTGGAAATTGGGTGTCATGGCCAGTTTAAGGGAGGTGTTGGAAACTCGAACGAAAGAGATAGAAAAGAAGATGCTCAAAATGGACCCTTGGATTCAAGGTGTGAATTCTCATATAAATGTGTTTGTTATGTATTATATGTTCCCGTCAATCAAAGCTGATATGGATTTAGGTTTTGAGCAAGGAAAAAGGGACTGGAATATTAGAATAGCAAAATTATCGGTTTCATACGGTCATTCTTTTAAAGTTTATTCATAGAAATGACCAAATAAGTACTTACGGTGAGTAATCCCAAACACCCCTATAACCATGAATAATGCATGTTACGTTTCAAAAAAAATAATGGATCATGTTTATTTGGTGTTTTTAAATATGTGTGGGCTGTTATTTGGTGTTTTAAAAGGCTTACAATGTGTATCAAATGGTTTCAAGAACTTGAAGGAGATCTTCTTTTTGAGCAAGAAAAACACATGAGGATGTTGAAATCAGCTGAACAGAAATGCTGCGATACGGGTATAAGTTTTAACCATAACTTTTAGTAGCATTATTTTAATGAGCTTTTATGTTAGATTAGTATATTAGTAGTGTGTAGGTTGATATTATGTTTGAAATCAGATGTGGCTTGACATAACTCTCTTAGATCAGGTCTGTAACAGGTATTACTATGTCTTTATGATTATCTACTTTCTATTGTAATGATTCATACACATGTTGTATGAATTTACCTTAGCTATTATTAAAATCAAGTTTTAAATCTTATGATAAATGTATTTGTTGGATGTGCTATTGTATGAGTTTCTTGTTGGTTGAATAAAACTCTTCTTTTGTTAATTTAAATACAGTGTGTTAACTTGAAAGATATTTGTCTTGCACTTGTACTTCTAACTTTGTTTTGTAGCAAAACAATTTTTGCAAGATCGATCCCTTGGTGCCCTGAACAAGGGGAGCATACATCAAGGGGGAGTCTTGATATCGTCGATTTCTTTCTTTCTTCAACAACTCGACAATCGTTCTTTTTGAATTCGACAAAAGGGGGAGAAATGGAACATAACTCATTTAATAATTTGACATCTTTAATTTTATTTAAAATGAGTTTGTATTTTGTCATCATCAAAAAGGGAGAGATTGTTAATACAAATAATGTATAAAACAAATAATGTCTAAAAACGTTATTTATATTTTTCGACCTCTCAACGTTTTGATAATAACAAAATGTAAAAACGTTTACAATAAAAATAAACGTTTACAAATTATTAAATGTAAAATTTCATTTCTAAGATTAGTGATCACTTAAGGTATGGACAAACAAAATAATTAAGCATGATTAGTGATCAAGAAAATATTTTTCTCTTAATCCTCACTTTTAATTCTACAAAAGTATTTTCTCAAAAATACATTTACAAAATATTTTCTAATTAAAAGAAAAGTTTTATTAAAAACTTAAAATTTGAAATTCAAATTTTCCCCCCAAAATGGAAGGTTCCATAACAGATACAACCTTCACCACAAAAAGACAAAAAGGGAGCGGAGTCTAGTGGCGGCCCCCTTATAGGCTTGGTGGCTCCCTTATATAAGGGACCGCCGGGACCGCCACCAGATGACCGTTGGGATTCCCTGCTTATAAAATAATGGCTAATTCCAGCAGGAATAACATTCCTCTTGCATGAAAATTTTCAGTCTTTTCTTCTCTCTCTAAAACTTTCTTTCTCTCACTAAAACTCTTGAATCACTACATACTTAGATCTTTTTTCAAGTGATCTAATCTCTTCTTCTCATCTCTTCCCTCTCATTCAAGTGCAAGAGAAGAACACTCGTATTCGTCAAAAAATGAAGTGTTAATTAGTGATCTCTCCTCTTTTCTTTTAAGTACCAAACCTCTATTGCATTTATCTTGTGTAGTTGTGTGATTCAGATATTATGTAGATCCGATAGTGTAGATCTTGTGAGTGTATATATCTTGTGAAGTGGTAGATTGGTTCTAACTAAGATTAGGACTTGACATTTAGCTTAGTGTTAGAAAATAACGTAAGCGACGTGTAAACGGTTTTCTCCTCCTAAAGGGAGCTTGTTGTCATAGTGAAATCTCGAGTCGGATTACTCAGAGTAGGTGTAGGGCGAAGAGTGCTTCGTAGCGAAACCACTATAATCTCGGTTTGTCTTGGTTTGGTTGTTTCTTTCATTATCTCTTTACATTATTTTGTTGTTAATTCTATTTTTCGTTTAGGATAGTTATTGCTTGCACAGTTCCTAGGACATGTGGTCAACCGTGACGGTATCCACGTGGATCCTAGCAAGGTTGAGTCGGTCAAGAACTGGAAGACTCCTGAATCGTCAACTGAAATCCGTTCATTCTTAGGATTGGCGGGTTATTACCGGAGATTTATTGAGAATTTCTCCAAGATCGCCAAGCCCCTCACCCTGTTGACTCAAAAGAATAAGACATATGTGTGGGGCGATGAACAAGATGAAGCTTTCCGCATTCTAAAGGAGAAGCTATGCAATGCTCCAGTGTTAGCACTCCCCGATGGACCAGACGACTTTGTGGTCTATTGTGATGCATCGAAACAAGGTTTTGGGTGCGTGCTGATGCAGCGGGGCAAAGTGATAGCGTATGCGTCAAGACAGTTAAAGAAGCATGAGAAAAATTATACCACCCACGACCTGGAATTGGGTGCAGTGGTGTTCGCCCTTAAAATCTGGAGACATTATCTTTATGGGACAAAAAGTGTTATCTACACTGACCACAAGAGTCTCCAGTACATATTTGACCAGAAAGATTTGAATATGCGCCAAAGGCGGTGGATCGAGCTGCTCAGTGACTACGAATGTGAGATCAAATACCACCCGGGCAAGGCAAATGTGGTGGCAGATGCCTTGAGTAGAAAAGAAAGGCTCAAGCCAAGGCGAGTACGTGCTATGAGTATTACTATTCATTCTGGACTTAAGACTAAGATTTTGGAAGCACAGGGCGAAGCTTCCAAGGATCTCAAAGCTCCAGCTGAATGGCTAAGAGGATTAGAAAAACACTTTGAACGACGAGATGATGGTGGAATTTACTTCTTTGATCGTATCTGGATTCCATCAGTTGGTGGTGTAAGGAAACTGATCATGGATGAAGCTCATACTTCTAGATATTCAATACATCCGGGTGCGGATAAGATGTATCATGATCTGAGAGACTTGTATTGGTGGCCTGGTATGAAGAGAGACATTGCTGAGTACGTTAGCAAGTGTCTTACGTGCTCTAAGATTAAAGCCGAACATCAAAAACCCTCAGGATTACTTCAACAACCAGAAATCCCTGAGTGGAAATGGGAGAAGATAACAATGGACTTAGTCACAAAGTTGCCTAGAAGCAGCGGTGGGTATGATGCGATTTGGGTCATTGTGGATAGATTGACCAAGTCGGCTCACTTCTTACCTATTCGTGAAGATTACAAAACGGAGAAGCTGGCAAGAATTTATATCAACGAGATTGTGGCAAGACATGGTGTGCCGGTGTCAATCATTTCAGACCGAGATGGTCGATTCGCGTCACACTTATGGCAAGCTCTTCAGAAGGCGTTAGGTACGAAACTACACATGAGTACGGCTTACCACCCTGAGACCGACGGTCAGAGTGAGCGTACTATTCAGACGTTGGAAGATATGCTTCGAGCTTGTGTTATGGATTTTGGTGGCAGTTGGGATGCTCATCTTCCATTGGTTGAGTTTTCTTATAATAACAGTTACCACGCGAGCATTAAGTGCGCGCCATTCGAGGCTCTGTACGGGCGGAAATGTAGATCCCCCGTGATATGGACTGAAGTTGGAGAAAGTCAGCTTATTGGACCAGAACTTGTACAAGAAACGACAGAAAAGATTTTTCAGATTAAGGAAAGGTTGAAAACGGCAAGGAGTCGCCAGAAAAGCTACGCTGATAAGAGGCGTAAGCCTCTTGAATTCAAAGTTGGAGACCGAGTGTTACTTAAGGTATCTCCATGGAAGGGAGTGGTACGATTTGGTAAGAAAGGAAAGCTAGCACCACGATATGTCGGACCATACGAGATCGTGGAGTGTGTTGGACCGGTGACTTATCGCCTAAAGTTACCCTAGGAGCTAAGTTGTGTCCACTACACATTTCATGTGTCGAACCTCAAGAAATGCTTGGCTAAGCCAGATGTTCAGGTGCCTTTGGATGAGATCGAGATTGATGAAAATCTGCGATTTGTCGAAGAGCCTATTTAGATCGTAGAACGAGATGTGAAAAAGCTAAAGCGAAGAAGAATCCCATTAGTCAAAGTTCGTTGGAACTCTCGGCAAGGAGCTGAGTATACCTGGGAACATGAAGACTAATTCTGGAAGAAATATCCGCATCTCTTCTCTGAAACCGTACCTCCTTTAGGTGTTGCAACCTAAGCCTTGAGGACAAGGCTCTTCTAACTGGAGGAGACTGTAACATTTCGTATTTTCAGGTCATTTACGACGCTATTTAATTCACTATTTATTTTAGTCTCGTACGTGTTTACTTTTAATTCCTATTATATAGTTAAATCGCGTAAGCTAAAAATTATCATTTAACGTAATCGGGCACCAAACAAATTAAAATTTACGTCAAGCAAGCATTATATTTTTTTACGAGAGTAATAATTAACTTTTTATATTTTATTTTATTGGTTACGTAAAGTGTTTACATTTCGCGATAAAATTTCGTTTAGGCATTCTCGGAACCACCAAAATTAATCTACGCTTCAACAAATACCCATTATTATTTCCAATAATCAAAGTTTTATAAAACTTTACATATGTTATTACATTTGGCCAAATATTACATTAAAGAACCAAGCTAGAACATAAATACTTCAAGTGTTCACTTTATATTAAATCTACACATTTTAACTACAAGTAAATACTAGATACTTTCATAAAAATAACAAAAATGCAACTTGTGCACTCCCTCCCCATGAAATTCGGATGGGAAAAGTGTCCCAAGGGGACAATGAGTTCATAATTTACTAGCTAGTACCATGTACAACCTCAAACTCATTAATACTTAGCTACATATAGCCATCTTGACCAACTATTTCCATAATTTACTCCCCTTTGTTCCCAACCGTCCCACCCTCCTCTTTGGTCTCTCTTTGATAAGTTTTGACTAGCTAACTTGTCCATTTGACCACCTTGGATTATATAATACTAGTATATACATTCACTCTTCATTCCTTAAGAAAAATCAACACATTCTCTTTGTTTCTTCCCTCATTACCCACGTCCCAAAATTTTTACCCATAAGCAATCCATAAACTTTATTTCCCACATTCACAAGTGTTCTCACATCATTCTTAAGCTATACTAAGAAGGTTGGAAGGCTTGTTAAGCATTTGCAAGGTTTACTTCAAGTGTTTTCAAGTTAGGATTTTCTATGGAAAACTAGGATTTTGTGGAAGTATTTTCTTGATAAATACTTGGGTCTTGCTTGTGTATCATCCTTACTCATCTTCATTAAGGTCTCCTAATAACCCTAACTTACCATATTATTTACTTTCATGCTCTATATAATTTTGTATAGCAAAATCACCATTATGATGCTTTTAAACATGTAAGACATATTTTTACTTGTGATCATGGTTTTATACACTTTTTCATATGTCATGTGGATGTCAAGAACATGTTATAATGGGAACATAAGCATTATACAAGTGTGGGCTTATTGATAAAAAGTATATATTAAGTAATGGTATAAAAGTTTACTTAATAAGTTTGTAAGTAAAAGTCATGAAAGGACTTGATATCATGGACAAAATGGACTAATGGACATTATATATGTATGGCATATGATATAAAAGGTTGTGGAAAACTTGTGGTATTTTATTTGGTTAAAAAGTATATAAAAACAAGTGTATAAAATTAGTTATATAAAGGACATAAAAAGGGCTGTTTTGATTCGAAATCAAAACAGTGGGTTTATCATTTTATAAAAATAATACGTCTCATGACGATTCCAAAAAGGTAAGAAACTCGAAAAACCGATTTATAACGAAGGAGATACGACGATTACAAGTTTACGATAATTAATACTTTTATAAAAATAATTTTATAAAAAGTTACTGTTCATCAGGAACATTTATTTTTGGAAAACATCATAAATAAATAGAATTTTTAATTACGAGAACGTGCTCGAAAGAATCGCTAAAAACGGAGCTAAAACGAGTAAGATACGACGTTTCAAAGTTATCGAACATTATTTATAAAAGCTGAAAACCCGTAAATGCTTCAGCAGCTACTGAAACTGCGTTTTGAGGACCTTCGGGTCCGATTGAGCCGAAGTGTAAAACTACAAAGTTGTTCGGAACGACATTTTACATAAACCTGCCAATTTTCATAATTTTCGGATATATAGTTTGTAAACTAGACACTTTTCCTGACATGAATAGTGTTGGTTCGTTTTAAATAAATTTTTGCGAAACATTTTAAAATCATTTATATAATATTTATACATGTCTTAAACTTTATAAATATTATTTTACAAGGACAATTAAATTATTTATTCGATTATACGAGTACGAACACGTGGTATTTGTTTAACAAATGCGATTTAAATATGATTTCATAAACACAATTAGATGGTGATGTAGCTATATAGAATTATATATGTTATTGGTACTTAGTACTTATAGGGCCTATATTAATTTAGGTTGCATTCCGTCATTTCCGTGACGCGTTTTCTGTTGTATTGGATTATCAATAACTCAAGGTGAGTTCATAGCCCCATTTCTATCTACTTGTTTTATAAACTCTACGGGGTGAAATTACATGCTTGTTTTACTACGGACACAAGTGTTTTAAACTGTATGCTATCCAGATTATTGCTTGATTATTATTGCCTAAGTTACCACAGTGTCATCTAAGTCCCTAATATCATGAACCGTCAATTGCTATTATAGTGAGCGCTAGTGTTGTGGATATATCTTTCAGGACTAACAATCCCCACCGGAATTTATGGTCACAAGTTGATCATGGTGCATTTAACATTTAGAGAACTATAGGTTGTTTTGGCAGACACCCTACCTATTTAGGGCAGACCGACAGTTAAGGCTTCGAGGTCATGAGCTTAGTGCAATAATACATGTTTTTGGACTACTGAATTTGTTTCATAGTCTACCATTACTTAAATCTTGTGATCCACACTTTTACAGACAAACCTATGAATTCACTCAACCTTTGTGTTGACTTTTAGCATGTTTAATTTCAGGTCCTAAGGTATAAGCTTGGATGGGAGTCGTGATGGATATCAATGAAGATGAATTATGTGTTTATTTAAATTCAATGCAACTTTTATCTATAAAAACTTAAGTCACCTTTTGGTAGTATGAAGCTTTTGTTAAATTAAAAACGTATGTGGAAATGTTTATGACTTTTAAAACATATGGGACCTAATGTATGAACTCTGATATTTTGATATGGCATCAAATGAAATCTTATCTTAAAACATCCATTTAAGGTCGTTTCCTATATCATGATTTTTGTACTTGACGTAGCACCCATTGTTTTCATTCCGCTGCATACCAGATTTTGGGGGTGTTACATAAATGATTTTGGGCTTAAAGTCTTTTTATAATACTTTATTGGGCTGACCCGGCCCATTAGATGGGTACGGGTGGGCCCATTAAGTATTTCTTCAAGATCGGCTTCGGCTTTGACTTTGACTGTGTCGGGGTTGACTTTTTGGTTGACTTTGACTTTGACTTTTTGACTTTGTCTTTTTCACGCTCTTCCATTCCGTGCTCTATTTTGTCGCTTTTGCTTCGTTTTTGTCCTTTTCTTAGATATCCGTTACCTGCACAATACAAATGCAAAACATACAAATACAATGTATTTTTGGTACGTTTTTTGTCATTTAAGTCCGGTTTTAATGGAAAATGGTATGTGTAATTAAGCACATATCAGCAAGAACCAAAGTCTGGCATGACAGGAAACCTAAAATGAGAAAAGAGTTTAAACACCGAAATAAAGTGCTGCCATTTCATTCTAAATACAAATTTAAACAGCCGAAACTCAGATCTTGATGGCTTAGACCATATGTAGTAAAACATCAATATCCATCCAGATATGTTGAACTATATGGAAAAGATGGCAAGACGTCCATTGTTAACGGCCATCGACTCAAACTCTACCATAAAGAAGATAATGACCCAAGGGAAGAACTTACTCCCTTCTTTACCAAAGAATGAACCCCAGAAGTACAAGTCTAGCTAATGAATCATTTCAAAATTAAGCGCTTCTTGGGAGGCAACTCGTGCTTTAACTTAAGTGTGGAGGAGTCCCCCATCCTCTGTTTTATTTTCCTAAAAAAAACAAAAAAAATATTTTCTTTTTGTGTGCTTTTGTATGTTTACTCTTATGCAGGTAACCTAGATTAGACCTGGAAAATTATGGCGTTCGCTCAAGGATAGCTCTCTCAAGCTATAAATCTCTATGCCTTGGGAAGTACCGTTTTCCCTCAATTTCTCTATTTTTATATTTATCGGTTCTCACATTGAGGGAAATATTCAACTTAAGTGTGGAGGAGAGCCAAATAGGTAAAATTAAAATTAATCATATCCCTCCATGTTTGCCCTGTAATTTAGCCAAAATTTTCAACTGATATTTAATGAAAAATCTTTAAAAAATAATATATATGCTTTTCTTCCCAAAAACCTAAAAAATGTATACACTTAATAAGGCAAATCCAACCGGATTGACACTATAACTAGCACAAAACCAGTCCACTAAATTGTGAGAATTAAACCTTAAAGAATTCATGTATCTACCTTTGATACTTAAGATAATTTTTACCTTTAGCTTGTTAGAGTTAAGGTTTGATTGCAATTGCAAGTGTCTCATCCGTCGTTACGGTTGTGTATTTGTAATTTGTCGCCTTTTCTGGAGGATTGGTATTGGTTGAAAATTATATGAGTGTGCTGGTAATTTAGTAGCTCCAGAACTTGTGCTTGATTATCATTTACTAATCGTAGTGAGGTTAATTTATAGACAAAATCGTATGATAAGAGGTAAAATAAATCCCACATAACTCCTGTATCTGCAAGTTCTCCCTTTTAGTGCTTATCTACTAAAGAATCCAAAGTTGAAGAAAAATGCTCAAAGAAAGAAGTTCCGTGCCTGCCATAATTAAGAATTTGGTGTAAAAAAAAAGTTTAAAGTATAAGGATTATGTTGGCACATAGAATCGATACATGTTATCCTCGTCATTATTATGTTTTGCCTCTTTGAGATTTTTGTCTAGGTGCTCACGCCGCAACGGCCATGTTTATGTGTCTCGTACAAGCCTATGGTAGCTATCTAGATTATGACTGTGCAATTGAGTGACACCTTAATTATACATGTTTTTGGCGGCGTTATTGTATCTATTTATATCATTTATCGTGAACTTTAGATAATTAAAAACATAAAATATGTGCAGGTTTACTTGAAGACAACTCAAGCTCAAAGAGACTAAAAACACAAGTATTTTACACCTTACAAAAAAAAGTTAGAAGAAAATAAATATTAAATCCAAAAATGAAGCCAAGTACGCCGCACTTTACCCAAGTACGACGCACTTCAGGACGAAGTAAATGAATGACAGTCAATACCCTAAGTACGACGCACTTCTACATCATGTGCGCCGCACTTCATCTCAGCATTAAAGTTCTATGCATTAAAGAAGCAAAGTACGCCGCACTTCTCAAGGAAGTGCGCCGCACTTTTGCCCTCGCCCAACCTATAAATTGAGAAAAAATTCTCTCATTTCTCACACATTTCAACACAATTATCACATACTTCTACAACAATAATCTTCATCAATCCTGGAGTTTAGCACGAATTTCGGCGAAGAACGAAGATCATCATCATAGCACTTAGTTAAATAAGGTTTTTATACTAATTTGTACTTGTAAAAGTGGTGTTCAATCTATTTCTCAATCCGAATTTCGTATGTTTCTTGTTTTTCTATTCAACTTTGTTATCATGAACACCATAGCCATGGGAGGCTAAACCTCTTATGACTACTCGGTGATGTTAATTTAATAATTAAGCATTTGGTGTCATCTCGATCTTGTCAATCTTAAGCTTATTTTACAATCCTATCATATAGACCCGTTGTGCACTATATGATTTTAAAGATTTGTCTATGATCTTTATCATTCGATCGAAGAAATTCCCTTATGTTATTTGATAAACAAAATAGATTTGATATAATAGTAACTTGATTGTTTGAGTGACACATTTGATTAAGTTAAACCAAGATAAGTCTTAAGTTGAAACACGTTAATTTGTGAAAACGCTTTTTGACGAGAAATCCTTTTTATAAGTTAAAGTCCTAAAGTCGAAGATCGAGATTACTACCATTGCTTATGAATTATATGAAACTATCCGAGTAGTCATATTTCTATATTATTGAATCTATCTTAAAATTATTAATAATTGTTTTAAAATTTCTGATTATTCGAACACTAATCAAATCCCTGTGGACGACCTGGCCTTACCTGAAATATTATACTACATATGTGGGTATACTTTACCCGTGTGTTTCCAATTAATAATCGGTAAAACTAGTCTTATAAATTTAAAGCTTTCGAAATACATCAGGTTTAGAGTTTTTGGTATAGGGTTTAGTGGTTAGGGGTTTAGGTTTTTTGGTATATGCTTTAAAGTTTATGTATATATCACTTATGATATTATACCCAATGGTTAAGGGTTTAGGGTTTTTGGTATAAAGTTTAGTGGTTAGGGGCTTAGGGTTTTAGGGTTTTAGGGTTTTTGGTATAGATTTTAAAGTTTATGTATATATCATTTGTGATATTATACCTAGTGGTTAGGGGTTTAGGGTTTTTGGTATAGGGTTTAGTGGTTAGGGGTTTATGGTTTTTGGTATAGATTTTCAAGTTTATGTATATATCGCTTGTGATATTATACCTAGTGGTTAGGGGTTTAGGGTTTTTGGTATAGCGTTTAGTGGTTAGGGGTTTAGGGTTTTGGTATAGGGTTTAGTGGTTAGGCATTTAGGGTTTTTGATATAGAATTTAAAGTTTATGTGTATATAACTTGAGATATTATACCTAGTGGTTAGGAGTTTAGGGTTTTTGGTATAGGGTTTGTTAAAACCTAATTGTAGGCTTCATAGATCGTTTTGCCCATCTAGGATATCATAACATTGATCACGCAGCGGAATAACAATTAAGAACAACAATGTTATGAACAAGGTTTTTATTCATAAACTATATCCCCAAGATCAAATGATCCTTGAGGCTAACTAATACACTATTCGACTTTAATCAGTCGGCTATACTATCTAGATAACTAACTACTAATAAGCTAACTATTAGACTCTCATTGGAGAGATCTAACTATGATGGATACAAA
>BQNB010091001.1:0-26992 GCA_026074375.1 Tanacetum coccineum
GACTAGCAGGTGACCCTAGGTTCAATGAGTACGTTCTCGTTCCATTGATAAGGACTCGGACAGTAGACTACTAGTATATATGATGCCGTTAAGCAGTAAGTGGGTAAAGTCTCCATGAGCTAGGGTTTAACAAGATCACTATTGCTTTAATCCTTAAGATAGATTATAATCAGCAAATAAGGATGCTTTATGCGGATGCGTTTAATTGTGACAGAATTCTACGTGTCTAGGTTTAACGAAGAAGTACCGCCTTAATCTTAAGAATGATATGCCGCCTCGAGATAAGTAATCATTGCACTAAATAAACAAACCAACGTTCTAATTGAATTAATAATGGTTAATACAGTTTTCTTATATTTGGCTAGACTGCTCTTTTTTCTTTTGTTAATTTGCTTGTGTGTGTTTTAATGTTTTGAATTGGTTTTAGTCACCATAAAACCCGTGCCAGTCTCTCAGACTGAAAACCCCCCTTATCCATTAGATTTAGGATTAACATAGGTTTAGCATAGGTTTAGCATAGGTTTAGCATAGGTTTAGCATAGATTAGACTAACTTAGATTAGAAAAACCAAAGTATTAATAAATTGAAAGTGTTTCTCTTAGTGATCGACACTACCACCGACCGGGTACACTGCCCGTTAAAGTGTTGTTTTTGGTTAAGTCATCAAAATATAAATTTAAAACTTGAAATCATAAAAATAACACCACACAACGACACAATTACTTACCATTTGGAGACTTGTAAACATTGATTAGTTCAAGCATAACATCATATCATACATATCCAAATGTAGATAAAATTAAGCAATCTCATGCATAACATCATCATATAGTTATTAATAGGGCAAATTTATCAACCATGCATCAACATAACATACTCAAGTAAGCATAATGCATATTCAAATTAGAGCACATAGTTTCACAAACAAGCATTTTAAGAGTGTAAAGCTAGACCTAGATGTTCTTGGCAAAATGTGATAGATATCTAATTACATTTAATTGTGCATGTGCCTAATCGTAGTTCGTGATGTCTACTCAGAATTCTACTAGGATATGAATGCAACTTTGAGTGCATTTATGCTTAGAAGTTTTGTGCAATATTTACACCAACAATTTGAGTATAGTTTTTGACTTGTATATGATCCTAAGGTGAGAAGGATTTTCAAAACTCTAGGTTGTAGATTCTTATTTCTAATGATATCTTAATTGCATCCAAAGATGAGTGGGCATATTACGTAAGTAGATACTAATCAAGCACACTCAATCATCTTAATTTAGCTAAATAACCAAAAGCTCTAAGCATAAGTTACTACCTAATGGCAAGTTATGGCATAAGAGGATCTCTAAATAAGTAATTGACACTGTGTATTACTCTCCCCCTAGATTAACACAACCTTTTAAAGTTAACACCTATAAGATGTAAAGGTGACCTCAAAAACTACAGCATATCCTTTATCTTAGAAAACAAATTAATTATAACCCCTTCCATTCCTTTCATGTAATTCCTAAATGCATAAATCAAGCTTTAAGAGCGTAGTGTCATCCAAAGCAAGCACAATCTAAAATGTCTAAATTATCTAAAATTTAGAAAAGCATGAAGATGTGTACCATACATATTTTCTTCAATGACCTTATTTTGAGAATTATCTTTCCTAACTTTTGAAGATGCATGTGTAATGAACGATCATGAGTAGGTAATGTATGAATTCAAATAATGCAATTAAGCACCTAACTTCTAATTAAAGGTAATTTGGTGGAGTTGTGAGCTCATGATTTACTATCTTTTATAGACGTGCAAACAAGTTGCATCTTAGCAATAAGCATGAAATCAACTACCATATTGGCAAGTAGATATGTAAGCAAATATCATCAAAACATATTTCTCATGCAAGCACACTTCACATATCGTCATTAACTAGTGAGCATATAGCATTTAGCAAATAGCATAGTAGGTAAGCATATAAGCAAATAGTATCAAAACATATTTTTCATGCAAGCATAATTTTGGTATCATCACTTAATCACTACGACAAGTAAGCATATAATCACATGGCATCCATTAACTCTCAAGTTATGAAATCATATCTTATTCCTAAAGACACGCAATAATGTAAACAAACTATATGTGAGTAATCAATCATCAAGGTAAGTGGATATGTGAGAAAATTGCTTGTTATCACCTTGTTGATTTTTGACATATCCTTTAAACATCAACTTGTTAGCAACATAACCGTGCATCTCATTTATTTGTATATGTTCTAAAAGATTTTTCATTTAAGCATTTACATATACGTATTAAGAAATTAAGCAAACGACACATGATCTTAGGTATTAATGTGAAAACTTTAATCATCTAACTGGTTTATCTTAGTTTAAGATTTAAGATAAGTTTATTTATGCATGCCGCACATAACTTTCGTTTTCATTCCTAAGTTCAATTTCTTAAGCTAACAAGTGTTTTCATGCATCTATATCAATTAGATTTACACAAGTTCTACATGAAACATATATGCATGTTTAGTCTAACTTTAAGTTAATGGTCTTTAAGCTTCTAAGTTTACCTAACTTTGAAGTTGTGGCAAAAATAAGCTACCTAGCATCAAACAAATTCATATAGCATTTTTGACAACTATAATATAAAGCACATAAATATTCATAAACATAAAAGGAAAACTTAGCTTGATTTTGATAGACGATTTTTGTTTTATGACCACGAGATAAAGATCCACCATTGATGCTTTGTCTACTGATAACCTTTCCTCAAAGGTTACTTGTGTACACTATCATACTCCTTATATGAAGTAAATAATCTTCTACTACCGATCATGTGCTTAGACCAACCACTATCCACAATTTAATAGTCCGATTCAAGCTTATACATAACAAACATATAACTCAAAAACTTGGTCTCTAATGGTTATTGGGTCTATTTGTGTTAGCATAAGACACTCCCAAGTTAAACATCCTTGGGTCTTGAAGCAATTGCTAAGTCTCTCAAGACCAAACCTTGAAAACGTTGACCAATAGTTTGATAGAAAAATATTTTTGTTTTGAAATCTTGGTCCAAAGTTTTTAGAAAATCGCCGGTTTGGGTCGGAGTTGTCTCTCCTTTGAAATGAGTTATGTCGACGTAGTAAAGACCTTCGGTTGTTGTAAGAACTCATTCTCTTTTGAAAAGATGGTCGGTTATTTAGATTAGATTTATTTTGAAATTGAATCCTTTTATTGTAAGATATTTAAGGTTTCAAATTAGGTCTTGGTAAGAGTGGTCTATGGTTGACTCGAGTTTGAGTCAATACCGGTTTAGAATGGACATTAAACAAATCATCAAAACATGATTTTTTTGTTTTGACTCCCTTTTATAAACATGATTGGTTTTCTTAGACTCTCGAAAGTGGTTTTCTTAGTTTTCAAAAATCCAAGACCTTCCTTATCTTGGGACAATTTTTGATGACTTAACATGTCATCCAAAACACTACTACTCTTTTTAAATTTTGAAAAACTCAATAACTCCTCTTGAAGTTTAGATACATTGCATTTCAAAGAGTCAGCCTCTTATGTAAGTTTTTCACAACTTAAGCAAGGTTCAACCACCTCTTTGGCTTTATCGAATTTATTTACCTCAAGTTAGAGTTTATTGAGTTTGTTAATGAATCTTATTCTTTCTTGTTCTAAAACATATTTTTCTTTTAATAATGACTCGTTTATTTTAGTGATTACAAAATTTATTTTTACAAGTTCATTATAGTTATTTTGTAATTCATTAACATTATTATCAAATTGAGAAGGGTTTAGATTTAGCTTTTGTAAACCGATCACCATGAGACATGTTGCGTCGTTCTTCGTTTGATCACCATCTTCGCTATCACTCCAAGCTTCACCAACAAACGTTTTTTTCATCTTCGCCTTTGGATAATTATCAATGAAGTGGTTCTTGCTACCACAACCATAACAATTACATTTTCCTCTAGCGCTTTCAACACCTTTACTCCTACTACCATGAACACTATCAAACCTATCGCCACCATTACCTAAGTGATTTTTGTAACACCCCTATTTTTACATATAGCAGCGGAAGCTAATCTGGGGTATTACTTCAAGGTACAACAGTCATAATCATAGAAAACGAATCAAAAAGAGTCGTTTTTGAAAATAAGTTATCATTCATTCATCAGATTAGATATAGTCTGGGTAAACACTTGTATCCGTACTTTGTAGCTTGTATCTCCTCACGGGTCTTATGAAATAATTAAGAGATTACAGGAGGCTATGAACTCATATGTCAATTGAAAAATGTAATTCACATTGTTATAAGAAAAAAGAGGTTTAGTAAGCGCAATGTATCCCCTGCGGGTTATATAAAAACATGTAAATGAGTAAAGGCGAGGTTATGAACTTCACTAAGTCTTTGAAAAGTAATCACATTGTTATAAGATAAATGAGTATATAAAAGAGTTTGTGACCAAGCATGTATCCCCCTCGCGGGTTTATAAAGCATGTAAATAAGTAAAAGCGAGGTTATGAACTTCACCTGATAGGTAGATGTAATAAATATTCTGAAATGAAAGCTGACGACCTTATCACAATCTTAACCAGGGAAAGGTTGATATAGTAAAATGATAGTAAACAGCCACGTCACGACACATCCTGAGTAAATATGTTGAGTCTTAGGAAGATTGTACTCTAGAACTTTGTTTTAAGAGTTTTGAGTTTGATTGAAGAGTTTGGAATTATTGTATCACCGTTCGGGCCATCATATTTCAGAAGTCATTCAGTAAACGTTTGAGGAGAGCTATGGTACATTTAAATCGTAAACCCTACAAATCAGTCAGAACGTAATACAAGATGAAAACTCATAATATGAAGCTCCCTAGTATTGTGATACTTATAATCGGTTTAAGAGTTTGTCATAAATATCTTGGAAATGTTAAGCACGAGAAGAATTAATTAAAGTTATGTCTGGTAAGGTTTTGAACATGATTTTATACTTTTTCAAAATGTTACATTTTAAGACCTAGGGGTTTTGTGGGAAAAATACAAAATAGGGTCCTTGGGTTTTGCTTTTTTACGACTTTGTCCTTTAACTTTAACAGATATACCAAAGTAAACCTTGGATTTGGAAAGTGACATTATTGGTATTTTTTGTTTTTTTTTCCTGGAGGTTAACTTTGATAAAATGACATTTTAGTCCTTTTAGTTATAAGTTTCCGAAAGTTATGATATATACCCCTAGCATGGATTTATAATTACTGAACATGTCCTAATTGCCATGCAAGCTTAGTTTATCATTTCAATAGACATTTTATATGTTATTATAACTAAAAAATATGATGTTTTTTACACAACTAAGTTTAAAATAACGATTCGTTAAGCTAGGAAAGCAAAAAGGGTCTATTAGGGTTTAAAAACGTAAAGCGTGGGTTTTTAGTTCAAAATTCCTTCATTAATCAATACAAGTAGTTTTTTTATAATTAGTTAAGATTTCTAGGATAGTTATAACCAATATTTAACCTTTATAAACATTTGTTTTTATAGGAAATTACGCGAAATTAGGGTTTCAAGTGTTCGGTTTTGGATCAAAAATGGAATGAGTATGATTTGAGTTATGAAACTTTAACAAGAGTATATTTAGGATCATATGAACATTATAAGGGTGTGGTAGCAGAAGTAGAACATTCAAAACCAGGGTTTGAGCTTCAAGGAGGCAAATATGGTGGATTAAGGTCAGGATACTCGGGTATTTTGCTTCGTCACGTCGGCGTAACGACTCCGGGCTTTGTTTCTTGGTTTTCTTTATGCTTCCTTTCTGTTCTTGAGACTTCTTTTGATCACTTAGGATCTATTTAGAGACTTAGGATTGCTTCTATGTATGGGTATAGAGGAGGATGGTGGGGGATGAAGATATATTGGTTGTCTTAGAGTCATATTTTTTCCCTTTGTTGAATTTGAGGTAATATGGACGCGTGGGGTCTGTTAGTGGACGGGTGTAGTAAGCTAGGGGGTGATGTGTTGACGCTACCATGAGAGTCTTGAGGTCTAGAGGTGGTAGGGAATTGCAAGGTGGAAGGTTTTTAGGGGTGTTTGGGTGTCACGACTAGAGAATGTCCAACAAGGAGGTGATGTGGCTTCATTTGAGACCAAGAGAAGGTTCAAGCAGGTGGGTGAGCTGATACAAGGTGTCTAGAAGGAGTTATACAAGTGCCTTGCACATGGTTAGGCTAAAATGGGATAATGAAGCCACAAAATTGGGTGCGGTCTGTTTTAGGCTCGCTTTGTGTTCAAGAGGTCTTTCCAAGGTACATTGTGTTTACTAATGATTAAGGATAGTTGAAATAGGTTATTAAGGTCTGGGATTAATGTAATTATCAAAATGATTGCAATTGGTTTGGTTAAAAACGGATTAAAAATGAGAAATGAGGTTACGGGTTTCAACTTGGGCATTGTTTAGGTTTTCTATGACTTTCTTGGTTTATAATTGTATGAATTTTGATTAGAATGATGGAATTAAGATCCTAGGGCTTATATTAAGTATTATTAATGAGTTTGGTCGTTGGGTTTAAGTTAAAATGGGTTGAATTAAGAAAAACGGGTCAAATTACAATTAGGGCATAATTTGGGTTTTCCTGTATTTCGTTCTGGTATTTCTATGCTGTGATTTCTTGCATATTGCCAAGATAAATGATAGATGATTGATTTGTAAACTTACTTTTATGAGTTTAGAATTGGCCCTTGGTTGGTTATTTGGATTAGATTTGGTTTAAAACAAGTAAAACGGTTAAATGAACCAATTAGGTACATTAGGTTTCTAGGTTAACGTTTATGTACAAGTGAATAAAATGATGAATTTATGATGAAATACATGATTGGAATAGGATTGATATGATTGTAAATAAGTTTATTAAAACGTTATTGGAGGGTTGGTTTGGGTTTAACAATGGATAAAATCCAAGAAAAAGGTTCATGGTTTTGAAATTAGCTTGGTTTTTTAGGGTTTAGGGCTTTTGTATTAGGGTTATGAGTGTAAAAATGTGTATGAAAGTTATGAATTGTTATTTAGGTTTTACACATTTGTAAAATGGTGTAGTAACTTGCTTAGGGTGGTGGTGAAGAAATTAGAAGAAAACGGAGGTAAATCGGCTATTTTAGAAGATCATGCGTATCGACTTGTACATTGAGCTTTTAGAGGCTTGTACTTTGACTTGAAGAGATTTTATATTTCAAATGAGATGTTATATTGCTTGTACATTTTCTTTAGTACCTTGTACATTCATTTTAGATGTTAAACTTTCCATGAGATTAGGGTTTAGAGGCATACGATAACGGTTTAAAGCCCGTTTTGATATAACATTGCGAATAGTACATTATAGGAATAATGTACTTTGTAAAAATGATATTATGATATTGACTTGATATATTATGATGATTGCTTGACATATATGAAGATAGGATTGTCATAGATAGGTTGCGTGAGCTCGTCTACTTTAGTTATGACATACTGAGATATATAAGTAACGTAATTATGCGAAAAATTCCCGTACAATTATGATAATAGTATAAAAGTTTTGCACTTGATGTAAAAATTCTTGGGTGTTATAGTCTACCACCCTTAATAGAAATATCTTTCCTGACATTTAATTGAATGTCTTATAGTGATATAGTTGTAGGTATAGGCATGATTTTTGTCCTTATGTTAGGTTATTCAAGGTACAAGTCCACGTGTGTGATTGCTTTTATATTGTTTCGTTGTAACTACCTAATTTTATTTACATCCTTTAACACGTCTACATTATTTTCCAAGACTACACCTCTTTATGACAGTCAATTGAATTATTTTGATTCTGATAGAACTGGGTGATGAATTTATTTGATTTACGGAACCTGTGGGTTTTGGTCTACTTCTGCTATGCTACTCTAATCGTAAAGAATTGTTATTCGTTAACTTTAAATAAGTCTAATCATAAAATAAGTATGCTTATCACAAGTCTTTGTCAAAATTGTATACATTGGAGTATTGAATTTCATTTGACGTTGTATAAGATTATTGTGTGTTTCCCTAGTTATTTAGTTGCAGAAATACAGAAAATTTTTGAATATGGGAGATTCATGGATAAGTGATGTCAAGAACGATTGTTAGGAGAGTTGCTAATCACGTGAGATATAGATTTTGAAATGAACAGATGATGAAGGTAATAATGATAATGATTAAGGAATTGTTTGTACAAACGGATTGAAAGAAACTTGTTTGTACGTATGTTATATACTTAAGCCTACTTATTTATAATTTGTCACTTACAAAAAGAAGCGTCCAACTTCTTGTAACTGAGAATTTATAAATTCATAGTTCAGAGATTTATAATTTCCTTATTCAAATGAAGAAGTGGCCTAATTCCATTTCAATAGATGATTCATTAATCGTATTACCTAAGTATAAAAACATGATATGGCATAGTGTAGAAAATGATATGATCATGAATTGTTAGATAATATTGAGATGTTGATGGTACTGACGCCCATATAATCAAGGATGATAATTTATGTTTCAAAGGTATGAGGAGAGTATTCAGAGTTGAACATGATAGAATTGACGAGTTTTGATACCACCAGATGACAAGATGTAACAGAATTATCACTTTATTAATTCATGAGATAACTTTACATATGAAAACTCTTAAAAGAGTTGATTACTTATGTTATGTATCTTGTGTAGGAATAAAATAACAAATGGACTATATGTTTGTAGCTGTTGATCGGAAGTTTTTAGATTGAAGAAGATTATGATGAGAGTTGAATATCCTCAGAGAGTTGTTTCTTGAGTAGCAAGCTCTTACTCTAAGTTTGATTTTTTGTTGCCTTGTTGTTTAGTGCCAGTACTTGGTCCTGGCGTGATCTATATTGTTGCAATACCTGACATTGACAATGCAAGGGACAGTGTGATGTTGTCTACATCTCTTACACAAGAGATGGTTTCAGCATTTACATGTGGCAGTATAAGTTTTGAAGGTTTCTTGTCTTCTATTTGCTGGTGGTGGTAATATCGTTACGGATGTGATTTTTATGGTTTTTTTGGTAGTTGTCTTTTTGCGATTGTTGAATGTGGTTCTTGTTGTTTGTGGTATTTGGGGTAGTTGTTGTTGTTGTCGTTGGTGTTTCTCTTTATTTCTAATTTCGTTTATAATCATGGTTTTTGCATAGAATCGCGTTTTATTATCTGATCCATTAACCTCTGGGATATGTTGATGGCTTCCTCCAAAGTTTGAGGTTTCGAGGCAGTAACGTTTCCTTCAATGCTTCGAGGTAAACCTCCGATAAAAGCTTCCAAGAGTTTCTCATTGTTTGGCACCATGTTTGGACACAAGGTGGTTAATTCTTGGAATCTTCTAACATAAGGTTTAAGATCATTTCCCTTTACACTCAGATTGTAAAGTTCCTCTTCCATTTTTCTGATCTCAGTCCGGGGAACATTATTGTTTGTCAGAAAATAGCTTTTTTAACTCAGTCCAGGTGGTTAGGTTAGCTTGCTCATTCCCATAGGTTGAGGTATATTTGCATTCACCAGGATAGGCATCGTCAGTTAATGTTCAGTAGCAAATGTACTTATTTTCCTAAGCACATCTGCTACGAGAAATACTGATTTCGGTTCGTTCAAAACCAGCGATATGGCCTATGCTCCTTCTGTTCCATTGAAGCAGAAAGGTTGAAGTGATGAACACTCTTAGTATGTTTCTCGTTTTCACTGCAAGAGTTCCAGTAAGATTACTAGCACTTGCCATGGCAGCAGTCTGTGCTTCCAGGGCTGCAGTAAAATCAGCAGTCAGTTGTCGGATGACATCCAAAGTTATGGCTGGTGTTTCGGATGTTAACGTCCTTTTGGGAGGCATGCTATAAACTAAGGAGATCATGTAGTGAGAAGGAATCACAAGTTTAGAAAGGTAATTACTTTTAAAAGAATATGTGATGCTTAAAATGCTTAGAGAACTGCTTACGTTTGGGATTTTATGCACTTCCTAGAAGTTATTGTATGATTCAAGAGACGGAGATAATGATACAACATGATGGAGTTAATGACTGGAAGAGAGAGATAAGTACGGAAAAATAAGGTTTGGATAAAGGATTTCCTTTATAAAATAATTGCCTTTTTACTGTAATAGTCAGTTTTGGACAAGCGTTTTTATTTATACCATACATCTCGTGGCTTAGGATAGGCTATAACTAGTTTAAGAGTTGATGATTTTGAGCTGGTAGATGACATCCTAAAGATCTTCCTGATTTGTTTGGTGATAAGCTTGGGTTTTCTCAATGTTTTGTTCAAGATCGGTATTCTCTGTAATGAGCAATGGCAATCTATCCTTTTAGCCCTAAACGTTTCCTTTTGATGTTTGATAAATCTGAGTATGGATTTCTTGAGTTCTGTCTTTATTTCGTTACACATTTATACGTCTTTCTTCCATTTCTCAATGCGGTGATAAGAGAGTTCGTCTAATTAATTCTAGATATCTTTATTTGTTCACGGGATGTTTTAGATGCAATCTAACTGAGAACATTTCCCTTATTTCTAATATCTGAGTGGTGGGGTTGGTGTATAAACTGAGGAAGATGGTGATATCAAATCACAGGTTTGATTCCGAGATGAATTAGATAACGTAGTTGAGGAAGAAGATGGAGAATGGATTCGCTTCTTAGGTGGTAATAGTTCTTCAGGAACAAAGAAATATCGGGGATCAAATAGTAGTGATGGTGGTAATACTGGAGATGGAGTCAAAATAGCTGGTGAAGCAATAGGATCTGGTGATAAAATAGGTGATTTTAGCATATATGCTTGTAAGTCACTTCAACAAGGATTATTGTAGAAAGATGAGAATACTGGTGGAATCATATTATCTGTAGAGTTTTTCGAAGAGTTAAAAGAAATGCTTCCTGATGAATCTGGGAAATAATCCGATGAAACCGAAGTATAGTTGAGAATATTCATAGAGGATTAGATCATCAATATTCGGAAGTAGAGTGGTTTTTTAGGAAGATGACACCAGTTCTGATTTTCTAAACAACCCAGTTTGTTAATAACATAACTTTATTTTATGTAATAGGTATATTGATATGTATCTTACTTACTTGTTCCGGAATGTAGTGGCACGGAGGACTTTGATGGCTAGAAAAAATGAAATGTGGTTATAGTTAAGGTTTTGACCTTGTTCTCTATAACCATGGCGCTGATACCAATCTGTAACACCCCCATTTTTACAAAATGCAGGCGGGGCAAGCTAATCTGGGTAATACTTTCATGGATACAAACAATCATAATCATAGAAAACCTTTTAAAAGAGCGTTGTTGGGAAAAAATTTAGTTATCATTCATTATATTCAGAGTTTTTACAAAATGCAGGTCCCAAAATATATAATATTTGTTTGAATGATGTATCAGTTTAGCACCTTGAGTCAGGCCACTCCCGTACCGCAACTTGCTCAATTACCTGAGATAAACATGCTAAAAAGTCAACACAAAGGTTGAGTGAAATTCATAGGTTTGAAATGTAGTAGTTGAATACAAGTAATAGTATAATAATTGTATAAACACAATTATTATGAAAATGATATTGTTATGATCTTGGGTCATGTTTATTATTATACCCATTTATTTGTATTAGTGCAATGACATCATAGTAAACAAATGTATTATCCCGTTATTGCCTTGTTTGGTCTGATTGGTCTTGTTCTCATGTCATCAACACATTATCATCCAAAGTCAATTTAACGACTTGAAGAGCTCATAATATCAACATATTAATATCCAAAGTCAATTTAACGACTCGAAGTCAAATTTAACGACTTGTAGGATTTTATTACTTCTGAAATTATTTCTTCAGAGTTTTTACAAAAGAGAGGTTTCCAGAATCTAAAATACAACATTTGAATGATAACGGTTTTTCCATCTTCGTGTCCTCGTCACTCCGTGCCATTAGTTACCTGAGATAAAACATGCTAAAAAGTCAACACAAAGGTTGAGTGAAATCCATAGGTTTAAGTAATATAATTTGAATGCAAATGCGATATTTGGGTTACGTTGATATACACCCAGTATTGAAAACATAATTTATTATTGCCATTAGCTCATGAATCCGATGCCTTAGGTTATAATGATAATATTGCCCCTGCGGGCACCTTTGCCAAAATACCCGCGTGATTTCTAATGATGTGCAATTGGTTACACGTAACTGGGTACACCAACGGGGAGTCCAGCCCAAATAGATCTATTCACATCATTCGCGCTTACTACGGAGAGTAATTAACGGTTCATGATTATGGGGACTTAAAGGCAAAGCAGTTACTTAGGCAATAGTAAATTGAAATAGCATGTAGAAATAATTGCATTCATGTTTATAGCATGTATCCCCCTCGCGGGTTTATAAAAAGATTGAAATGCGAGGCTATGAACTCACCTGAACAGTTATAGGGAAATTGATAGCTAATGTATAGGGAATGAAAGTAACGGCTTCAACACGGCAATCACAGACAACCTGGGTTAATATATGGCAAGTCTTAGTTTGATTGTATATATAAGTTTTTGGATATCGATGTTGGTTTTGATATAAAAATTATCATAACACCGTTCGGGCCATCATAGTTTAGAAGTCATTTAGTAAACGTTTGTGGAGCTAGGGCACTTTAAATCGTAAACCCAACAACTCAGACAGAACGTAGTACCAAGATGAAACTTCTTAATATGAAGCTCCCTAGTATTGTGGTATGATATGGATCCGGGACATGATTTTTGAAAGCACATCGATGATGAATGATATAAGGATTAGAACATAAGCAGTTTTAAGCATTTTATTCAATATCTAGAGATGTTAAGCACGAGGAGCGTTAATTAAAGTTATGTTATATAATGTTTTGGATATGATTTTACACTTTTTCAAAATGTTACATTTTAGACCCTGGGGTTTGGAAAATTGCAAGTAGACCCCTAGGGTTTGCATTTTTACGACTTTGGTCCTTCAACTTTTATTGATATACCAAGTAAACCTTATACTTTAAAAAGTGACATAATAGACCCCTATAGTTATAACTTTAATAAAATGACACTTTTAGTCCTTTTAGTTATAAGTTTCTGAAATTTACGATATATACCCCTTGCATGGATTATAATTACAAAACATGTCCAAATTGCCATGCAAGCTTAATTTAACATTTCAATAGTCATTTATAAGTTATAATAAACTAAAATATGAAGATTTAACACAACATAAGTTTAATTTAACGATTCGTTAAGTTAAAAGGTAAAACGGGTCAAATTAGGGTTTCAAAATGAAAACGCGCGGGTTTTAAGGTCAAATTCTCTTATGACTTATCAAAGCACTTATTTTAACATTATATAAGCTTATTAGGATAGATTATAACAATAGTTTACAAGTTTAGCTCATAGTTTAAGTAAAAACATGAAATTAGGGTTTCGGGTGTACGGTTTTGGATCAAAAAGGCATAACACTTAGGTTTTTGAGTTCAAAGCTTTATATTATGATTTTAGCAAGAACATATGAACATTATGACGTTACATGAGCAGAATATAAGCTTAGAGAACCTGGTTTGAGCTTATAGCTTGGAAACGGGTCAGAATCGGGACTTTCGGCTTCGTACGGCTAGAGTAACGACTCCCGGGCTTCGTTTCTTGGTTTCTTTTGCTTCCTTTCTGTACTTGAGACTTCTTAAGATCTATTAGAATTCATATTGAGCAAGGAGTTGCTACTATGAAGGGTTATAGAGGAGGAAGTGGGGGATGAAGAAGAATGAACACACTATGCCCCTATTTATACTTGTTTCAAGCTTAGATGAGTAAGCAAGTCTTAGGATCTGGTCTTGACACCTCAAGGGTCTAGTATAGAAGGTGTATAAGCTAGAAAATGATGAGTAGAAGGTCTAGAAACTAGCTTGAATGTGTTGGCTTGTTTCTTTGATGCCGCGGCTGAATGGAACAAAAGAGAGGCCATGTGCTTCTCAAATTTGACCAAGGATTGGTCTAAGTAGGTGCATAAGCTGCTTGAAGGTTTCTAGAAGAGTTCTTGGGTGGTCATTTGCACATGGTAGCAATTTAGAGGGGTTAAAATGGTCATAGAAGCAAACCGGGTCTATTTTGGGTTCGACGGGTTCTTCAAAGGTTTTAACAAGGTACATTATGTTATAAATGATTAAGAAATGATGAAATAGGCTGTTAAGGTCAAGTATTAAAGTAATTAGCAAAGATTAGCAATTCGTTTAGGTTAAAACGGATTAGAATTGAAGAAATGGGAGTACGGGTTCAACTAGGGCTCGTTTAGGGTTTTCTTGACTTTCTTGGCTTATATTTTGCATACTCTTGATTAGGAATGATGGAATACAAATCCTAGGGCTTATATAAAGTATTATCAATGAAGTTTGGTCGTTGGTTTAAGTTAAAATGGGTTGAAATTGAGAAAACGGGTCAAAGTCACAATTAGGGTTTTCTGGATTCGTTCAGGTTTTCTAGGCTTTGATTTCTTGCACATTGCCAAGTTAATGATAGATAATGATTTGTAAACTCATTTTATGAGTTTACAATGGCCCTTGGTTGGTTATTTGGGATTAGAATGGTTTAAAACGAGTAAACGGGTTAAATGAACCAATTAGGTACATTTAGGGTTTCTAGGATATGTTTTACGTACAAGTGAAGTAAAATGATGAAGTAATGATGAAATAATGATTTAATAGGATTGATATGATTGTAAAATAAGTTTTTACAACTTATTTGAGTGTTGGTTTGGGTTTACAATGGATAAAAGCCAAGAAACAGGTCATGGTTTAGAAACTAGCTCAATTTTTGGCGTTAGGGTTTTGATTGATTTAGGGTTTTGAGTGTAAAAAGATGTATGAAAGCTTATGAATAGAATATTTAGGGTTTAAATCTTGTAAATGAGTATATTCAGCCTGTCACAAGTGATAGTGATGAGATGAGAATGAAAATGGAGGTAAACGGCTATTTGATGATGTGCTTAATACTATTTACATTGAGCTTTTTAAGATTGTACTTTGATTTAAAGTGAATATATTATTTCAAATGAGTTGTTTTCTACTTGTATCATATGCTTAGTAGCTTGTGCATTCACTTTAGGTGTTAACCTTTTCATGTGGTTAGGGTTTAGGTCATCCGATAATGGTTTAAAGCCTGTTTTGATATGTTTATTGCATATGGTATCTTTTAGGGATTATTGTACCTTGTAATAAGATATTATGATATAGATCTTGATTTTTTATGATGTTTGCTTGATATATATGAAGATAGGATTGCCATATGTAGGTTGTCTGAGTATGTTAACTTGAGTTATGCAGGTTATATTGCATATTGAGATATTGGCAAAGTAATGTAATGTAATAAAGCGAAAAATTTCCCTGAAAAAGGTAAGTTCATATATAATTGATAGATTGTACATCATCTAACTTAATAGATGGATATTTACATTTATGAAAATTGCGGGTTGTTATAGTCTCCCCCCTTACATAATCTCGTCCGAGGATTTAATTTAACTTGAATGTGATGATGAAAATTGATGAGGATATTTGGCCACGATTTCGTCTTCACTTTCCCATGTAAACTCTTTTATGGTCATCTTTTGAGTTCTATCGCTACTTTGATTATAGGGATTACCGTATTCGCTTGAGTTGATTGAGTCTCACGGTCATAACTTATACTGGTTATTTTACATGTGGTGTTTGTAGTCGAGTTGATGTTCTTTCTTTGATAACGAGAGATTCGTCGGATAAGCATTTCTTGAGATTAGAAACGTGGAAAGTATTGTGGATACTACCTAAGCTCTTCAGGAAGCTCTAGTTTGTATGCCACTGGGCCAATTCGTTCAAGAATTTTGAATGGTCCAATGTATCGTGGATTAAGCTTTCCTCGTTTTCCGAATCAAAGGTTAACCCTTGCGAGGTGATACTTTCGCACATAACACGATCAGCCAACTTGAAATTCTAAAGGCTTTCGCCTTACATTGGCGTAACTTCTTTGTCGATCTCTTGCAGCTTGCAAGTGTTGACGAATTTGTATGATCTTTTTAGTTGTTTCTTGAATTATTTCTGGTCCTGTAAGTTGAGAATCTCCAACTTCGGCCCAGCAAACAGGTGATCTACACTTTCATCCATAAAGTGCTTCGAACAGTGCTGCCTTGATACTGGCATGATAACTGTTGTTGTACGAAAATTCTACCAATGGTAAATGTCTTATACCATCCGTTTAGAAATCTCTGACACAAGCTCGTAGCATGTCTTCGAAGTGTTTAGATGGTTCTTTCACTTTGTCCATGGTTTCTACGGTGATATGTTTGTCTCATGTCCTAGTATGAGTAACCCAAAGCATTTTGTAGTGTTGCCAAAATCTGGATGTGAATGAATCGTCATGATCCGAGATGATAGAGATTGGCACGCCTGTGGAGAGATTTTTCTTTGTTGTATAAACTTGTAAGAGTTTTGATCTATCAAGTCGATTTTCGTAAAAAAAAAAAAATTTGGGGAATGAAATGCGCTGATTTGGTAAGACGATCGACAATGACCCAGATGGCATCATGTCTGGTTGAGGTTTTGGGTAGCTTTGTAACGAAATCCAAGTTAATCTTTCCATTTCCACATAGGAATTCTGGGTTGTACCAAATACAAGCCCGGATGGCTTTTGTCATTATGCTTTAACTCTTACGAACTGTCAAAACTTGCTAAAATATTCTGCGATGATTTGCTTCATGTTAGGCCACCAATAGAGTGTCTTTAAGTCGTGGTCATCTTATCCAAGAACCGGTGATTAGACTACTTGGATATTATGAGACTAGTGCCATGATTAAGTCTCTTAAACCGCCAAAAAGTGGTAACCAGCTTCGGTTTTTGATACAACAAGTTCCGTCAGGACGAATTTCAAATGATTTGTCCATTCCTCTTAGGTTCTCGTTTTTGACATTTTCTTCTTTGAGGGCTTCATTTTAGGCTTCGAGGATTTGAGATGGTAATTTTGGATGAACGGTTAAGATTAATGCTCGAACTCGAAGAGGTTTGATTCGTTTCTTTCAACTTAAGGCATCTGCCACAACATTTGCCTTTCCGGGATGATAACAAATCTCACAATCATAATCTGCGAGTAATTCTAACTACGACATGGCGTTGCTCATATTCATTCTTTTTGACGAAGAAATATGTTGAAGGCTCTTGTGATCAGTGAAAAACTGTACACTTTGTACTGTTATTTAGAGTGCTCTAAATATGTTAAGAGCGAATATTACTGCTCCAAATTCGTGATCTTGAGTGGTATATTTTTTCTTCATGAGGTTGAGTTGTCGAGAGCATAAGCAATGATTTTTCTCGTTGCATTTGTACAGCTCTAACCCTGAAGAGATGCATCACTGTAATTGACAAAATTATCGTTTTCTTCTGGTATTGCTAAGAATCGTTGATTCACAGAGTTTTTGTTTAAGAGTTGAAAAGGCTGATTCTTGTTTTCGCCCAGATATAACTCTTGTTTCTTCTGCGGTTAATATCAGTCAAAGGCTTTGCAATCTTTGAAAAACCTTCGATAAATCTTCGGTAATAGCCGGCGAGTCCTAAGAATTGACGCACTTCTGTAGGAGTAGTGGGGGATGTCCAATTCTTAACTGCTTCGATTTTGGCAGGGTCAACATGAAGTCCTAGATTATCAATGAGATGACCAAGAAATTGCACGATATGTATCCAGAAATCACATTTAGAGAACTTGGCATACAATTTCTCTTTTCGAAGTAATTCTAAGATTATTCTGAGATGACTTGCATGTTCTTCTTTGTTGCGAGAATAGATAAGAATATCATCGATGAACACAATTACAAACTTATCCAGATAAGGTTTACAAAACAAGATTCATTGAGTCCATGATTACAGCAGGATTGCATTTGTTATACCATATGGCTTGACTTGAAATTCATAGTCGTCAGTATCTCGTTCTGAAAGCAAGGCTTAGGTATAATCTATTTCCTTACTCTCAGTTGATGATAGCCTGATCTTAAGTCGATTTTTGAATAAACGCTTAAACCTTGAAGTTGATCGAATAAGTCATCGATCCTGGGCAATGGGTAACGATTCTTTATAGTAAGTTTATTCAACTCTCGGTAATCAATACACATTCTGAAAGATCCATCTTTCTTTTTAACAAATAAGACAGAGTATCCCAAGGCCATGTACTTGGGTCGACTGAAATCATGGTCGGGTTAGTTCTTGAAGTTTGATTAGACAATATTGAATTCTGAAGGCAGGCTAATCCTATAAGGTGTTAGAGCTCAAGGTGTGCTCTGGGGATTAAGTCGATCTTGAATTCTATTGGCGAAAAGTGAGGGATACAGGTAGATCTTTAGGAAAGACATCTGGGAATTCTTTGACCACGGGAACTGTCATTCGAGTCTACTTTCGTCTGCTTTCGTCTCTTTACTTGGATCCATAAAAACTGACAACCTGGGATATATAATTTTCGGTTTTTATTACAGGTATATGAGATTTAGATAGAGTTTTACTTTGATCACGCGAAATGATTAGAGTTTCACCGTCGATAGGAATGTGAACAACTTTCTCACAGAGAATTTTGGCATGATATTTGGATAACCAGTCCATACCAATGACTACGTCGAAACTACCAAGTTTAATTGGCATGAGATCGATTTCAAAAGGTTGATTTAGCAAAATTAGAGTGCAGCCTTTAATAACAGTGTTTGTGCTTACTAAGTTTCCGTCAACCATTTCGATATTATAAAAGGTATCTACTGTAATAGACGGATTATTTTAGCAATTGAGGCAAGCGATAAGGTATAAAACTTCTATCAGCTTCGGAAATCAATAATACCCTGATAATTGCTGATTTAGGTGAAACATACCAGTAAGACGGTTTGGGTCTTGTTAGGCATTCTTATCTCTCAGCATGTAGGCTTTTCCTTGGGCATTGATATTGGTCTTGCGACACTGATTTGTGTAGTGTCATTTCTCACCACAGGCATCGGCTAACACTGTCAATGGGTGTATGATTACTTCCGGTGGATGGCTTCTTGCTTTGGCAGTCTTGCTTAGATGGCCATTATGTTGCAATTATATACCTACCTGTACAGGGTCCGGGTGATGGTATTGCACCTTTCTACACAGAGGGAGATCTCTGGCTTTTCCTATCATTTTTCTGATGTAAGTATCAGCATAGCTCTACCCAGCTTCTTGTCTTCGGTTCTGTCTTGTTGAATGTTATTTGTTACGATTTTTAGTGTTGCGGTAGTTGTTGTTGCTGCGGGAGTTGTTGTTGAAAATTCTTCTGTCGTCAAACTTTTGTTTGTTGTCAATGATACTTGCATTGGACATGCTTAGTTATTGATCCATTAGCTTTGGGCTATGTAATGGCATCCTCTTAAGTTTGAGGTTTAGAGGCGTTAAATTTCCTTCAATGCTTCGAGTAGACCCTCCGATAAAAGCTTCACCAAGAGTTTTATCGTTGTTTGGCACCATGTTTGGACTTCAGAACGTTAATTCTTGGAATCTTACTAACATAAGGTTTAAGGTCATTTCCCCTTACAATTGATTGTTAAAGTTCTTTTTCCATCTTCCTGATCTCAGTACGAGGACTAATACTTGTTCGTCAGAATCTTTTTAACTCAGTCCAGGTAATGTTGATTGGCTTGCTCTATTCCCATAGGGATCGGGCATATGCATTTCCACAGGGACAAGGCATCTGTCAGTTAAAGTACCAATAGCAAGTTACTTTGTTTTTCTTCGGCACATCTTGCTATGAGAGAATATGATTCGGGTTGTTCAAACCAGCGTGTAAGACCTACTGCTCTTCAGTAACCATTTAAAGTAGAAAGGTTGAAGCTAATGAACTCTTTGAGTTTCCTGTTTTCACTTAGGGAGTGTCGAGTAGGACCGGTGTTTCTGTTGGTATTACTAGCACTTCAATTGTTGCAGATTGAGTTCTAGAGCAGACGGTGAACTCTTCTGCAACTAACTTTCTAATGGCATCTTGAGTCATAGTCGGTGCTTCCGTTGTTGATGCTCTTTTTGGAGGCATTCTATCTACAAAAGATAACACGTAATAAGAATGATATCACAAGTATAATGCTTGTCTTCTTTAAAAATGTTATATTTAATTAAAGAGAAATGATTATTCTTGATATGCGTTAAGATTATTGCTTTATTTTAAGCATTTTTTAACAATGGTGATATCTTAAAGGTTATAGTATGAGTTGGAATGTACGATAGATGAATGATGAGATGCAATAAAGCAGGAAAAGCAACAAGGTATGAAACGGGATTGCCTTTATATTAGAACAACTTGCCTTTTTACTGTACATAGTCAAAATTTGACAAGTGTTTTTATTTATGCCACACATCCCGTGGCTAGGTTAAAGCTAAAGACTGGAATTTAAACTAGAAACTAGATGATCACTGAATGCGGTTCTGGAGTTCGATGATAGAGTTCATGAGTTTTTCTATGTCTTCTTGTGACGAGTTTCATATCATTGATGATTTGCCTTTACGCGATTTGTAGCGAGCTAAGGAGATCTATGGGTTGGATTCCTATTTGCTTTCTCCAGAGTTAGTGATTGAGTATGTTGCTTGTGGAGTTCTGCTGCTAAGGCATCAAAATCACGTTGGATGATTATTGTTCCTTTACCGAGACCTTCGATGCCGTTTTCAATCTGTTCAAAACGTTCAGGAGGGATTTCTTCTAGATAACCTTGGATACCCTAAATTTGCTCTTCATGACGTTTGATAGCTGATTTCTGGGAAGTTTCACCAATCTCAAGAACTTGAGGTTGGGATGGGGTAGATGGAGATAACTGCATTGGTGAAAGGAGTCCTTCTGGGAGAAAGAATTCTGTGTTATTAGGTGGTATGATATTGGTGACGGGATTGGTGTCTTTTCAGTATAGAAAGCTTGTAAGGGGCTTATGTAATGGATCAATAGGGAAAGAACGAAAGGGTCGGTGAAGTTAGCGAGACAATTCTAAATGAATTAGAAGCACTAGAGTAAGTTTTCCCTGGAGAGGTCGGGATATAATCTGGTGAAGCCGGGGGAACATAGTTTGGGAAATTGGAAGAAAAGACATCCTCCAAATTAGAAATAAGATGATCGGGAGAAGACATCGTTCTGTTAATAACCCAGCAGTAAATAACATAAGTTATTTATTTAGTAATATAATAGTTATGTAACTTTACATACCATTCCGGGAGATATAGCGGCACGGAGGACTTTCTTGGATGGAAAAAGAAAAGTAGTTATAGTTAAGGTTTTAACCTTGTTCTCTATAACGTAGGCTCTTGATACCAAATCTGTAACACCCTTACATATAGCAGTGGAAGCTAATCTGGGGTATTACTTCAAGGTACAACAGTCATAATCATAGAAAACGAATCAAAAAGAGTCGTTTTTGAAAGTAAAAGTTATCATTCATATTTTTTCAGGGAGTTTTTACAAAACGAGAGGTCCAAAATACGTTTACAATAAAAGTTTGTTGATAACGGTTTTTCCCTCTTCATGTCCTCGTCTCTACGTGCAAATTAGTTACATGAGATAAAACATGCTAAAAAATCAACATAAAGGTTGAGTGAAATTCATAGGTTTAAGTAATATAAAGTTGAATACAATGTGATATTTGGGTTACGTATGATATAAATAACAGTATTGAAATACATTAATTTATTATTGCATAAGCTCATGAATACGATGCCTTATGTTATAATGATATATTTCCCCTGCGGGCCTTTGCCAAAATACCTGCGTGATTTTAAATGATGGGCAATTGGTTACACGTAACTGGGGGGGGAGGTACACCACGGGGAGTCCAGCCCAAATATATGATATTCACAACTTGCGCTTAATACGGAGTGTAATTTACGGTTCATGATTATGGGAATTAATGGCAAAGCAGTTCTTAGGAATAGTAATGAATTGCATGTAGAAATAATTGCATTCATGTTTACTAGCATGTAAATCTCCTCGCGGGGTTTATAAAATGATGAAAAGCGAGGCTATGAACTCACATGAACTGTTATCGGGAATTGATTGCTTAATTGTATAGGGAATGAAGTAACGGCTTTCAAACGGCAATCACAGACAACCTGGGTTATTTTATGGAAGTTTAGTTTGATTGTATATATAAGTTTTTGGATATCGATGTTGGTTTTGATAAAAAATTATTTCATATAACACCGTTCGGGCAATCATAGTTTAGGAAAGTCAATTCAGTAAAGACGTTTGTGGAGGCTAGGGCACTTTAAATCGTTAACCCAACAAACTCAGACTGAACGTGTACAAGAATGAAAAACTTCTTAATATGAAGCTCCCTAGTATTGTGGTATGATATGGATCCGGGACATGATTTTTGAAAGCACATCGATGATGAATGATATAAGGATTAGAACATAAGCAGTTTTAAGCATTTTATTCAATATCTGGAGATGTTAAGCACGAGGAGCGTTAATTAAAGTTATGTCTGGTAATGTTTTGAATATGATTTTACACTTTTTCAAAATGTTACATTTTAGACCCTGGGGTTTGGAAAACTGCAAGTAGACCCCTAGGGTTTGCATTTTTACGACTTTGGTCCTTCAACTTTTATTGATATACCAAGTAAACCTTGTACTTTAAAAAGTGACATAATAGACCCCTATAGTTATAACTTTGATAAAATGACACTTTTAGTCCTTTTAGTTATAAGTTTCTGAAATTTATGATATATACCCCTTGCATGGATTATAATTACAAAACATGTCCAAATTGCCATGCAAGCTTAATTTAACATTTCAATAGTCATTTATAAGTTATAATAAACTAAAATATGAAGTTTTAACATAACACAAGTTTAATTTAACGATTCGTTAAGCTAAAAGGTAAAACGGGTCAAATTAGGGTTTCAAAATGAAAACGCACGGGTTAAGGTCAAAATTCTCTTATGACTTATCCAGCATTTATTTTAACATTATAATAGCTTTATTAGGATTGATTATAATAAAAATTTTTTTTTACCCATGGGGGTTTAACCTATAGTTAAGTAAAATCATGAATTATGGTTTCGGGTGTACGGGTTTTGGATTCAAAAAGGCCTAATAACACTTAGGTTTTTAAAGTCAAAAGCTTTATATTATGAATTTAGCAGAATATGTGAACATTATGAAGTTACATGAGAGAATATTAAGCTTAGAGAACTTTGGTTTAAGCTTATAGCTTGGAAACGGGTCAGAATCGGGACTTTCGGCTTCGTACGGCTAGAGTAACGACTCTCGGGCTTCGTTTCTTGGTTTCTTTTGCTTCCTTTCTGTACTTGAGACTTCTTAAGATCTATTAGAATTCATATTGAGCAAGGAGTTGCTACTATGAAGGGTTATAGAGGAGGAAGTGGGGGATGAAGAAGAATGAACACACTATGCCCCTATTTATACCCATTTGAAGGTATAATGAGTAAGCAAGCCTTAGGATCTGGTCTTGACACATAGAGGGTCTAGGTTATGATGTGTAGAAGCTAGGAAATCAATGGTGGAGGTCTATGAAGTAGCTTTGATGAGGTGTTTGTGGTTGGTGTATGCCGCGGCTGAAGTAAGCAAGAACAAGGCCATGTGCTTCTCAAATTTGACCAAGGATTGGTCTAAGTAGGTGCATAAGCTGCTTGAAGGTTTCTAGAAGAGTTCTTGGGTGGTCATTTGCACATGGTAGCAATTTAGAGGGGTTAAAATGGTCATAGAAGCAAACCGGGTCTATTTTGGGTTCGACGGGTTCTTCAAAGGTTTTAACAAGGTACATTGTGTTATAAATGATTAAGGAATGATGAAATAGGTTGTTAAGGTCTGGGATTAAAGTAATTAGCAAATATTAGCAATTCGTTTGGGTTAAAACGGATTAGAATTGAAGAAATGGGAGTACGGGTTCAACTAGGGCTCGTTTAGGGTTTTCTTGACTTTCTTGGCTTATATTTTGCATACTCTTGATTAGGAATGATGGAATACAAATCCTAGGGCTTATATAAAGTATTATCAATGAAGTTTGGTCATTGGTTTAAGTTATAATGGGTTGAAATTCAGAAAATGGGTCAAAGTTACAATTTGGGCATAATTAGGGTTTTCTGGATTCGTTAAGGTTTTTTAGGCTTTGATTTCTTGCACATTTCCAAGTTAATGATATATAATGATTTTTAAACTTATTTTATGAGTTTATAATGGCCCTTGGTTGGTTATTTTGGATTAGAATGGTTTAAAATGAGTAAACAGGTTAAATGAACTAATTAGGTATATTTAGGGTTTCTAGGATATGTTTTACGTACAAGTGAAGCAAAATGATGAAGTAATGATGAAATAATGATTGAATAGGATTGATATGATTGTAAAATAAGTTTTTACAACTCATTTGAGTGTTGGTTTGGGTTTATAATGGATAAAAGCCAAGAAACAGGTCATGGTTTAGAAACTAGCTCGGTTTTAGGGTTTAGGGTTTTGAATTAGGGGTTTGAGTGCAAAAAGATGTATGAAAGATTATGTAGGGAATAATTAGAGTTCATATATTGTAAAATGAGTATATTAGCTTGCTTAAGTGGTGGTGAAGAAATTAGAACGAAAACGGAGGTAAAACGGCTATTTTAGAGATCATGCTTAATAACTTGTACATTGAGCTTTTAGAGATTTATACTTTGATTTGAAGAGATTTTATATGTTAAATGAGATATCATATTACCTATACATATTCTTTAGTAGCTTGTGCATTCACTTTAGGGGTTAACCCTTTTCATGAGGTTAGGGTTTAGGGCATCCGATAATGGTTTAAAGCCCGTTTTGATATGATATTGCAAATGGCATCTTTTAGGAATATTGTACCTTGTAATAATGATATTATGATATAGACTTGATATGTTATGATGTTTGCTTGACATATATGAAGATAGGATTGCCATATGTAGGTTGTCTGCGTCCGTTAACTTAAGTTATGCAGATTATATTGCATATTGAGATATTGGCAAAGTAATGTAATGTAATAAAGAAAAAAATTTCCTTGAAAAAGGTGAGTTCATATATAACTGATAGATTGTACATCATCTAACTTAATAGATAGATATTTACATTTATGAAAATTGTGGGTTGTTATATATGGATTATAGAAAACTCAATGACGCAACTAGGAAGGATCATTTTCCATTACCTTTCATCGATCAAATGTTAGAATTTTTTTGGGAAATGAGTATTTGTAACCCTTGCACTTTTCTGGAATCTATATGTTCTAATTTAGTCCTTTGATTTTTTGACTTTTGTCATTCCCGTTAGAACAAGTTACCGTGTTGACGGTGGTGAATCTATATTTATCTTAGTTATCGATTTTTTGACTTTTGACAATCCCCACAAGGGAACAAGCAGGCTAATTTTTAGCCCTTGTGTCCTAACCTTGGTACAAGTCTTTTTGTCTTAATTCTTATCATGCATTCCTTATTTTCTTTCAAAAATCAAACACACACTTTCTCTCTTCTTTGGTTTGCTCGTCTGATTTTAACACACACACACACACTTAAAATTTTGTAACTTTGATCAAGAACATGAAGATTTAGGAGTATTGGGTTGATTCTAGTATTTAGGTTATCATTTAAACAACGTTTGGGTTGTCAAATTTGTGTTTGGCTTACTTTCAAAACCATCTTTGTAAGTCATCTTTTCCTCAAATATTCTTGTACTTTTAGATGTATATTGAATCTAAGTCGTCAACCATCACACCACAAATAACATTAATGGTGATCATACAACGCACATCTGACCTCTACACATCAACCTTAAACTCTTTTTGGAAGCATAGATCCAAATTGAATATTAATTGGACTAGGTTGTGTCCGGACATCATTGCATTTGCTTGTTTGATTTAGATATTTGCTACTTATCACCTTCTTGCTTAAGGTGAGTTCTCGTAGCCCAATTTTTAACTCTTTTCTGTTGGGGGGAAAATGATACTCAAATTTGTTTTGAACTTGTTTTCATTATTGTGCGAAACTTTTATCTTTTTGGACAATTCTATGTGCCTATGACTGCTATATGAATGTCATGAGATTTGAATTGAACTTGTTTTATGATCTTGTGATCTTGTGATCTTATGAACTAGTAAACTTGTAGATCTTCCGCCCTATGTATAGCTTTAGCTAGTAGGCTTTAGGCGCGAGTAAACTAAGAGCTAGAACTTTGAGAAGCGTTGGTATCATTTTGGTTGTGTGTCTATAGATCAATGATATCAGGGTGTTGCGAAGTTAGAATCTAATCTATTGCACACATTCACTGTCGTATTGCATAATTGTCCACTGCTTAAAACTATGGCACAAAAACTAGGTTTACTGCCAAACCTACGAGCCCACTAACGTTATGTTGACCTTTCCGAGTATCATTTTCAGGTGTTGTCAATGATTAGTGAAATCAAGTTGTAAGCTTTAGCAGACCTTAGGAGCATCCTGTATGGATCATCTTTTGAGAGATCATGCATTGAAACTTTATTTGAACTTAAGCATTTTGGGGATTGTTATCTTGAGACTAGCATCATCCCCTGCGTGGAAATTTGGTCGTAAGCTTTAAGACTATGTGATGTGTTCTTTGACTTGCCTTCACTCAAGTACTTACTTGGGGTCGGAGAATGTCACGCCACTTTTAAGAATGCATTTTAGTTTTTCTCTATCCTGTATCTTGTGTTGTGAAAATCAATTCTCCGTCACGCCTCGTGTTTCCGCCTAAGTCGGGGTGTGACAGATTGGTATTCAGAGCCAAGGTTATAGAAAACTAGGTGTTTTGGCCTATACTATAACCTAAGAACCTTCATATAGTTGCATTATAGGATCTATGTGCGCGGTGTTCTGCTTATACTTGCTTTCATGGTTTTATCGTATTAGAAAAGTCAATCATTGAAATGTGTAAACTCAATACTGAGTACAATTAGGAAAGAATATGGGTATAAATACGGTGGACCGTATATATATATATATATATAAATATAT
>BQNB010091002.1:0-26992 GCA_026074375.1 Tanacetum coccineum
GTGGGCTTCTACTTTATTCTTCAAAGTACTACTTGATGGTCGTTGAATCTTATTTTTCTTGAAATTGCCTGAAGGCTTTGATCTGCTAGCACTAGTTGATGGTCTTACTCCTGTAGAAGACAACGTAGGTTTGTTAGAAACTAGGTTCGAAGAAGAAGAGGTTGTTGAGTTTGTGTTTCCTGAGGATGTGACGGGCTCAGTGAATCTAACTTTTTTGTCCTTGTTCTTTGGAGTCACAGCCACTAATTGTTCACCTGAATTGTTGATAATGGGGCAGGTTTTACTAATTTTTGTAAGCAACTCCTAAATTAGTTTAGTACACTTACAGGCAGATTCTAAGGCTTGATCTATGAGATAATTTGCATTAATATGATCAACTAGATCCTTAAGAACTGCAACTTCTTCCTGAGTATGCTTAATATAGGCAGAGTGAGCTGTCTGTTTATTCAACAATTTAGGGGTTATTGGTTCCATATTAGTCAGAGGCATCTCTGGATCACTAGGGTGTTTAGTAACATCATTATCAACTAGAGTTTTTCCTTTGAGTTTCCTTAACTTATTCTTGAGAGCTGTAATTACCAAAAAAATTTCCCGAAGACTAGCATTTAAATCAGAGATCTCTACGGACTTTAGATTGACTTGATTAATTAAATCGGCACATTGTTCTTTTGATCGAATACGTGCCGGTTTAATCGAGTCATAAAGTTACTTATAGGTCTGTTTCAAATGCTCATTCTCAGCAATAAGCTTTGTCACCTTATGATCCAATTCGATATTTATTGTTTCAATCTCTTCTAAGTCCTTTTTAATTTTATTCTCATCCATTTTTCCACTTAGAGATTTAATTCTCTCTTTCAACTTCATTATGACCATGTCTTTCTCTTAAGACTGAGTTTTCAATTCATTTAATTCAAACAGTTGATCAAAACTTGGAGCACTTTGATTTGAAACAAAAATGTCCCTTTGAAAAATGTCCTGATTAAGTTGAGTATCAACTTCTAAAGAGATGCAGTGTTTTTTAAGAGTGGTAAAACTTTTGAACATTTTATCGTTAATCTCTTTTTCAATGAAATTCGTTTAAAGCTAAGTCTCAAGTTTGAGACACATTTCACATTCATGTACATTCACATCAGAAGAAGAATTCACAATTATGTTTATAATATCTTTGCTCAACACTTGTTCCAAGAGTCGTTCATTTTTGTTAAAAACTTTATTCATTTTAACCTCAAATGTTTTGGACTCTAAATGATGTTGTTCTACAGACTGCTCCATTTGATGAAAGACATTTTGGACTTCAGAAAGTTCATCAACCAAATATTGATTGAATGTGTTAAACAAGTCCTTCAGAGCTTTTACAAATGAAATTATTTCATCCCTAAAACAAGCTTTTGTATGTTCGAAACCCCACGATCCCTCAGTGATAGATGTGGGCGTGGTTCTTTCTTTGACTACCACATCAAAACCAGCAAGGTGGTGTTTAAGTTTCTTCAAACTTGTATTAACCATTCTGACTTTAGGAAGTTCTTTAGGAACCTCAACTTTGGTGGGTCTACTAGAAAGAGTGGGTTCTAGAGAATTCACAAAATTCTTAAACCAAAAGTCTTGTTCTGTTGAACAAATCGTGTTTTAAAATCTTTATAAAGTTAGTTAAGAGCAGCATAATCGACTAGTGTGGTATTAACTTACTTTTCTAACATCATATTATCCTTATGTTTTAAAAGCATTTTTGAATGACTCTCTTCAGCAAGTGTTAAGGTCTCTTTTGAGTCAGGAATCACAATAGGATTAGTTATCTCAATAATATCACCAACATATAGCTTTGGTTCTAACTGCTGAGCTTTCTTCAGATAGAAAGGATTTTGAAAACCTAGAGCTTGTTTAGTGGTATGATCATAGAAAAACTGTGGTTTTGTCAACATGTGAACAGTTTGTGCGAATTAATCTCTTTTAAAAACAATATTATCTAGTTGTTTGATCCTCTTTTCTAAAGCAATCTCTCTATCAATGTTAGTAGATTCTTCTTTCTTAAAATCATCTTTGAGAAGAGAAACTGTTTGCATTAAAGATTCTTTTTCTTTTAAATGTTCAGAAAGAGTTTGTTTGAGAAGATCAATCTCTACAGACTGTGCACATGAATCTGAAACGTTATCCTTATTCTTTAACTCAACATTTTGTCCTTCATTCAACACATTAACTTGTTCCTTATATCTTTCAAGCTCAGCAGTTAAAGTATCATTGACACTTTTATTTTCCAGATTCATCTTGGTACAATTAGCAACTTGGGTTTTTAGTTGTTCAATCACAGATAATATCAGTGCATCTTGTTGTGTAGAAGAATTTAAATTCTGAACAGCTGCCTGATAAGTGTAAAATACACATATTTGTTATTACCAAAAATGACCCTAAATGACCACAAATACACTAAAAATAGCAAAAATATACTTGTTTTTGTGTTTTGTGTGTGCAGGTACGGATAAATCAAAAATCACAAGAAAACCATCAAAATCAGGAAAACACGGACGCGAGGAACGGAAGAGCAAAAAAGAAGCCAGAGATGCAAAGCCAAAAGCAGGAAAAGTCAAAAAGTCAAAGCCGTGGTCAACATGGGTCAACAAAGTCAAATCACTAGAAGACAAAACCCCAAAATATTTCAAATCAACCCTCCAAGTTTCAAAAGTTACATATTAGGTCCCTAAAGCCTAATGGGCCTTAATTACCCTTAAAACCCATACCCGAACCATAAGCCCAAATCATAAGCCTAATCCCCTTTTATTTAAACTCCAGGGACTTAAACTGCTAATTCTGAAAGTCAATATTACCTTACACCTTTATAAACCAAACACAAGGACTACATTAGCCATAACCCAAAGTTTAAAACGAATTACCCCTCTTTCAGTTAAAACAAGCAGGAAATAACAAGTACTATTCACCGTCTTCCTCGATTCACCTTGGGTCAAAATCAAAGGGCTTTTCGAAATTAAGGGTCAAGGAAGACAATTCATGGAATCTATAACATAATGGCAGGGTCAAATTAGTCATCTCTATGCTCTTATTAGCTATCTCAAACAAAGATCATACGTGGCTATGGCAAGAAGCATAAGGATGATGGATTTTCACTATTGGATCACTCACGAAACTAACACAAGGCTTCATAACGGATTGCCACGCTGGCAATCTCATTTAGGATAGTTAAGGTAGGCTTTAGGATTTAAAATTGTAGTTGCTTATAGTTTAGTAATAGCTTAATGAAGTTTAGCTTTTATTTTATATTTCTTAGCTAAATTTATAGAATAAATTTACTGTCAAAAGTCATTAAATATCCAAAAAAGTAAAAAAATAGTAGCAGATAAGAGTTAGATTTTAAATTTTGATTTTTAGCTTATAGGAATAGATTTTATCATTTAGTTTCATAGTTTAATAGTAGATTAACTAGTTTTCATAAGCTTAGAGTCGGGATTAGCTTATTAAGTTTTTTAGTTTAGTTTAAAATTTTAGCTTTTTGAGTTTGCTAGTTTGCCTTTCAATTTAAATTAGCTTAATGTGTTTTCAGCTTAAGTAGCTCTTCATTCCTAGCTTGTAGACATCACAAGGAATCTAGAACAGCTTTTGGTTTGAAATTTGAGCTTATTTTGAGCATTTTGCAAGTGTTTAAGTGAAAGTGAGCTCAAAAGCTCACATTCTGTAACAACTTTTTAATAAGCTGATTTATAGCTTAATTTTAAGTTTCAGCTTATACTTGTTTTGTTAAAAATGCTTTAAAACGTGTCTTCTTTAAATTCTAGTAATTAGTTTTTGCAAAAAGTAAAAATAAATAATAAAAGCAAAAAGGGGTTTGCCTGCCTCGAACCCACGACCTCTTGCACACAACACACACCTCTTACCATCATGCTTTAATAGCTCATCCATCCTCTTCTCTCCTTATTAAATACTTGTACACATTTTCATTTCCTTTTTAGTTAATAAGCCGTAGCTTAACTACGGGCTTATTGAGCTTATTTTTTAAGCTGACACCTTATTTTTATTTTTCCTTTAATCTTTGTTGCATTTTAGATTTTCCCTGAATTTTTCAGATTTTTCCTTTTATTTTATTAATTTCTTGGATTTTTCGAAGGATTTATTCTTAGAAAATACATAAAAAATAGAAAAAAGTTTCAGAAAATTACTAAAAAATAGTTTTTAGTTTTATAAAAAATAGCTTTAGGTTTACATTAAGAAAAATCATTTTCACCACTTTTAGATTTTAATTTTCATTTTTGAGCTTTTAATTTTAAGTTTAAAAATAGGATTTTAATTATAAAAATAGTTAAAAATAGTTTTCTGAGTTTTTTTGTTATTTTAGACTTTTCTAAGTTTAAAAATCATTTTTCTAAATTTTTAGAAATTAGTTTTCTGGTAGTTTTTTTGTTTATTTTAGAACTTTGTCTAAGTTTTTAAAAAAATCATTTTTCTATATTTTTTTAGGACTTAAATTTGCATAATTTTTTTTGAGGATTTAAATTAGATTAAATAGTTTTTTAAATTTTCATAACTATAATTTTCAAAAAATTAATTAAATATAATATGTTCTTTCTTTTTTTCTTAAAAAAATTTTCTTTTTGGTCCTATTTTTAGGGGTTTAGAAATTAAGTTTTTACATTTTTAGATGTTGTTAATTTTTTTTAGGTTGTGTATTTGGCTTATTTGTCGCTTTTAGTTTGTTGCTCCCGTTAAATATGTTTTAAGGTTTAATTGCTTTTTTCAATTGGTTCGTGTTTTTAATTGTTTCTTTTTTTATTTAGTTAGTTTATTAGATACTTCAAAAATTATCTTTTCCTTCCTTTTATTTACAAAATCATTCAAATTCCGAGTAGCTTATAAAGCAAAGGTTTTCCAATTTTCAACAAAATATAAGTCGTTGGGGGGTTAATACGGGGGGGAGGGTACCCGGGTGGGGATCATACTTCCCGGTTTTACAATAATTGTCGTTTATTATTATTATAATTTTATATTTATTTTAAGGAGTGATTTGTTTTACCTTAGGGAAATATTTGTCTAATTTGATTTTTTTTTTCTTGTTGTCGGGTTTTATATCTCGTTAAATTTTATTTATGTATAAAAACTTTTTTTTCATACATCAGTTTTTTTTTTGGCCCAGCCGGTTGCCGGGGGGGGGTGGGGAGTGTGGTTTGAAAAGATTCCCTTCGTTTTACCGGATTTGTTGATATTGAGTTTGTTTTTGACAGGATCCTTTTCGTTCCTCGGGAAAGTTTTCTTTTTGTTTATATATATTTCAACAAAAATCAAAAAAAAAAAAAAATTAAATTTATATAACAAAGTTTAAAAAAAAACATATTTCCGCGCGCGCGCGCCTTTTTTTTTTAGTATAATTATTCATTATAAAAAAAAAAAAACTCAAATAAATATTAAAAAAAATTGTCCTTTAAAAAAAAAATTTTATAATAAAATACACAAAGTTTTTGGTAAAAAAAAAGAAATACCCACCAATACATTATAATACCTTCTTTCTATCTCGTGGGGGAATTATCATTTAAATTTGTTTTCGGTTTGAAACTTGAAATAGTTCCCCCAAAAATCGAAAAAACTTAAAGATTTAAAAAAAAAACTTGCCATTTGTGTGGTCACCTTAACGAAGTACGGCCCTCACACCATGAAAAAAGCAAATATTTGTGAGGAGTTACCGTTGGAATGGAACAGTAATGTTGGTTTATTTGGATTTTAGTTGTCTTTCCGTGGTATCATTTATAAATTGGATTGCTATAAAAAAATATTCACAAAATAAATATCCTAAAAAAAAAAAAAAATTAGGTGTATTTGGTTTTTCTTTTTAATTTTTCTTTATTTTTTTTACATGGCTCATGCGCACTACGATTTCTCAAGGGCTTTCGTAATTCATACCAATGAGTACACGGGGGGACAACAAAACAAAATTAACACGGTTATTTGTGAGGGGAAAAACACCGAGATTTCCAAATGGCCGACCAAATCGTTACCATGGCTCAAATTTGCTACAACCCCGCCCCCGCCCCCCCCCCACACACCCCTCCCTCGCCTCGTGGGGATCGAAGATGCAAAAATTGTTGTTTGCGCCTCACACACACTCCACACACGCATAAATGTAAAACAAATTTTGAGCTTATAACCAACCTTTTGGAAATCAAAAAAAAAACCTGGTTTTGCAAAGTATATGGTTCACGGGGTAGACAAAGGACCCTCCATTATTATACCACCTTTTGATTTTTTTCAAACCCAAGGTTTACTTTTACGTTTTAGGGGGGGTACAATTCCTGGAAGTTCCTTTCCGGACTAAAATAAATACACTTCGATTAAAGCTTTTTTGCTTTTTACCTTTCTTTCTCTTTAGGACGGTTTAATGGACCGAAGGGAATTGGCTATGATAAGGCGGGAAAAGGAAATAAAACCTTCCTAGAATCACATTTCTTTAACTGGGATGATTCTTGTCTCGGTAAAAAATTTCCATTAAACCAATGTCTTTTCCACCTTCAGGGGAAATAACAATCTTATTCTTTGATATTTGGGGGAAAATCCCCCCCCCACCACTTTTTTCTTTACCAAAACCGAAATATGAAACTTTTTTTCAAAACGTGGACAAGCATGGGAAAATTACGTTTCAAAAGGGGGGGGACTTCTACGTTTAATGTTCTTCATTCAGGGTTTCTCGGGGGGGGGAATTAAACATTTTTCCAAACTTTGAATAGTTTCATAACCCAATTCTTTTGAATTACCAATGGATCAAGGATGCTTTAGATTTTCAGGCCGCGGGTGGGTTTTGGGGGGGCCCCAAATTTTCCTAGATTAGATGCCTCGTTGGATGGTTTTAAATAAGCCCCAATTATTAAGCTGGTAAAATCACTAAGGTTCGTTTTTCAAGAACTAAAGGCGTTGCAACTTGGGAAAAACTCCAATGTAGAGAGTTTACGGATAATGCTCCTCTATATACCTCTTACACCAACCATCTAATTCTTTTGAATTTGCCTAACCAACTCGCTGCTTCTCTCTTTGAAAGACAAAAAAATGGGATATTCGGTAATGGAGCCGATTTAGAAAAAAGATGGAGTTTAGTGAAAAGGATGTTTTACGGAACTCATGCTTTACCGTCCATAATAAGCAATAGTCGAGGGAGAATTTTTGTGTTCACATTGGTGGAGGTTTATAAATACCATAATTTTTCAACCCCAATTTGCTTACGTTATACAAAAGGAATTGGGTATTTCCCCGGTTTTTTTTCATGAATATCCATTTCATCTAATTCCCAAAACCAAAACACGCTCCGGGCCGTTTGCACTCAAATTTTGTTCAAGATATAATTCCTCACGATTTTTGGGCAAAAATTCTGATGTAGGACCCACCCCGGGTTTTAATCAACCATATATGGTTCAAATACAACAAAAGGAAAATCCAAAGCCGATTTAATCAAGGAAAATAAACAAATTTCCAATTCGAATATATCCAATACAGTTGGGATAACCTATTTTTTCAATCACTCATATAATACATAATCAAGGTCAAGTTTTTTCAACCCACCCAAATAACCAATCCAACCACCGGTTTTCCAAAAATTCCCCACCCATAATCCAAGGCTCCTACTCTTCTAATCCAAGGGGGTTGTTTCGAAAACGGAATTTTGAAAAAAAAACTACTTCAAGGCAAAAAAACGATGCGGTGTTGTAAGAATGTTCCAAAATCAAGGTCAATAAAATTTGCAAAACAAAAATTCCAAATGGGCGTTTTTACGAGGTTGTTTACAAATCTTTGTATTAAGTTTCAAATAATTATGGCTCTACTTCGAATTCAGGAAATTCTTCTTCCAAGTTTTCAAACAATACCGTAATATAAAAACTAATAACCCCTATTCAGCAAATTATATTGCTTATAATATAAAAAATCCACAAGAAAAGCGGATTAATAGAAAAACATTGGGGGTAGGGATCCTTCGACTCCTCTTGTGGGCACCTTACACACCCGTCGTGTTTCCAAAATCATTCAAAAAGAACCATTTATAAAAAACCCGGTGGGACGTTGTTCAACGAAAAAAAAAAAAAAAAGTATGCTAAAAATGCCCAAATTTGGTAAAATTAACCGCAAATAAAGGGGGTTCCCCCCACTTCCGGGGGGAGGAAGGGGAAGAGTAAAAGGATGATAGAATCCATTTTTTCACATTGGAATTTCCAAAAACTCGAAAAACAAAGGAAATCCGGTTTAATGTATGGGGAAAATTTCAAAGAAGGACCTTAATTCTCCAACAATAACCATCGTGTTTATTCAAATAAATCTAAAACTTTCCCATATCCCGTGAGGATAAACACGGTGAAGGTAGGAGGGTAAAACGACTAACCAAAGTGATCATACCATAGTCCGGTTTTTTTGAAAAAATCGGAAAAAGTGCAAAATTCAAATTTGGAAAATACCGCACAAGTCCCACCTCCGGAGGAAGAAGAATCCATTTTCATGGAAATTCCAAAACCAAAAACAAAGAAAACCGTTAATGTTGAAATTCAAGAGCCTAATTCTCCAAAACCAACGTCGTATCAATCTAAACTTCCATATCCCGAGAGGATAAAAGTGAGAGAGAACGATAAACCAAGTGCTCAACATAGCCGGTTTTTGAAGATGTTCAAACAACTCCGTTTAGAGATTGGATTGAAAGACGCTCTTGTCGAAATGCCAAAATTCAACAAATGGTTAAGCTCGTTGCTAAGGAACAAAGAGAAACTCGAGTAAATCGCCATTATGACCGTGAATGCTGAATGTTCCGCCATCATCATGAATAAAGTTCCCGAGAAGCTTGAAGATCCGGGAAAATTTCTTATCCCATGTGCTTTACAAGAGCTTGATAGAACTAGTGCTTTAGCCGATTCTGGAGCTAGCATTAACCTTTTACCTCATTCTATCTACAAGAAACTTGGACTTGAAGCTTTGACTCCTACTCGAATGACACTCGAGCTTGCCAATCATTCCATTACTCACCCGATGGGCATAGCCGAGGATGTTGTAGTTAGAGTTGATGGTTTTACTTTTCTTGCGGATTTTGTGGTGGTTAATTATGAACCTGACCTGAGAGTACCTATTATTTTAGGAAGACCCTTCCTTCGCACCGTAAAAGCTCTCATTGATTTGTACGAAGAAACATTGACTCTAAGAGTAGGAAAGGAAGAACTTGTTTACTATGCTGATAAATCTGAGAAAAACAAAAATAAGCATTTTGTTCACGCCATCTCTGTAATCGATTTCTGAAAAGATGATCCGTTTAGTAGCAGTACCACTACTCAATCTGATGATTCTTCTCCTAGTTCTTCTCCGATAAAGACTAGTGATAATTTTGAGAAGTTCGCCGATGAACTTGCTCCTCTTGATTCGTTACCACCGGGTAATGATGATTCGACTCTTAAGAAGGACTTGCAAGAAGGGAATTTTCAAGTTTACTCAAATCCTCTTTTTGAATTTGATGACAATTTCAAATCTAGCACCATAAATCATCTTTTTGATGAAATGAAAGAAGATGTCAAGATCAAGAATTCCAACGTTTCCGATGAGCCAGTTTTACTTAACACACCTTTGTCCGATAAGGTTGAGTGTTTTGATCCAGAAGACGATGAGATCGATGCTTTTCTAGCCATGGAAGTTTCTTCTAATATAGAGGAAGGTTATTTCAATTCAGAAGGAGACATAACTTTTCTTGATAATCTGCTTAGTGATGATGATTCCAATAATCTCGCTTCCAAAGAGATTTCCGATCATGAACCAGAACAAAATGAATCCTCAATTACTTTATCTCCAAGGAGTGATCCTCTTCACTATGAGTTCGCCGGTGAACTTTTAACACTTCCTTCAGGGAATGATCGTGAATTTGAGGAATATCTTAGTCTTATGACAATGCTTTGTGAGATTTCAACTTCCCAGTCACAGGAAAATGTTCATGCTAATCAAAGTTCAGTTATCGAGTCTCTTCCCGTATCTCCTATCCCCGTTAAGGATAGTGAGCCCACTCAAGAAGAGATCGATATTTTCCTTGTTCCAGATGATTTAATTCCACCAGGTGTTGAGAATGATGATTCCAAAGATGAAGATCATGAGTTACCTAACCTTGACCACCAAGATGATCCATCAGTTCCTCGTCCTCCACCGGAACCACCAGATGTTGAGAAATGTTTTGAACCCGAAGCGGGTATTTTGATAACCAAAGTGTTTAAGGGTGTTTCTAAATCTCATGATTTTATGGCCGATATTTTACCCACCCTTCCCACCCTTATTTCAGATTTGACCTTCATTCTCTTTCTTTCTTCATTTATCTTCTTCAAGAGTGAAGACACCGTGTTTGACCCCGGTATCATCATCTTTTCATTTTCTTATCTAGATCCGGTGGCATTTTCAATGGAAGTTTCTTGTGTTGCTCTCCCTAAGGACAACTAAATTCAGGGATCGAGTCAAGCTTGTGACTCGGTGAACAAAAACAAGCTGCTTCGTGGGAGTTCACCCCATGCCTATCCTTTTCTATTTTCTTTCTTTCTATTTTCTAAACTAATGTGTTGTGATGTGTTGTGGCTATCCTCTTCCGGTTTCTTGTTGTTTGTTGTTTGTTGTGATTTTTGCAGGATAAACCCAACAATTTCTGAAGACTATCGTGTCCGGTGTTGTATCTCGTTTCACTCGAGCTTCTCATCCTTTGTGTGAATTTAGTTTGGGGAGATCCGATATCCTTTCATCTTATCGATTCCCGTTTATCTTTGCATAATTCATAAACGGCTTAGATTTTCGTAGAACCCGACCTTAAACATTGAGGACAATGTTTTGTTTTAGTTTGAGGAGGGAATCTATCGATTTGATGTTGCCTGCTTATTGTTTTGTTCTCACGTACCCGTTTTCCCACAAAAATAGCAAATTTTTAAAATTTTTAAGATCTTATTTGTAGAAAAAGAATGAAAAATAAATATAAAAATATTAGTAGTTAAAAAAAATAATATATATATATATATATATGTGTGTGTGTGTGTGTGTGTGTGTGTGTGTGTGTGTGTGTGTGTGTGTTAAGACAAAAATGTAGGTTTTCCGTTGGTAAGAATAAGAAGTAATTTTTGACCCGATCGAACGTGTAGAGTTCTAGCTTTCTCCCTTAACAATTAATGATGATAGTTTGTGCTAGTCTCATGTAGACTTTAAACATGCTAGACTTGAATCGTTAGTAAATGAAGACTTGTGCTAATCTCAAGTAGATTTTAAATATGCCGAGTTGGATTTTATATAGGCTAAGTATTTGCGAATTTCTTTATTAGAGATTTTAAATTGCAAAGAATAAGAGATGATAGTGTTGATTACGAGTTAGGATGCTAAACAAAGTTTATTTGGAAAACTTAAAGGCTTATAAGAATAACTTGTGGTTTTTCTTCCCTGGAGTTCTTAAAATGATTAATTATACGTGTTCTCTTTAATTTTTACAAATTAGAGTTTTGCTCTTAAAAGTCTAATCAACATATTTAGAGAAAAAGCTTTATCAATGATGAAGTCAAACATCATTTGTAAATAAGAATTTTAGTTCAAGTTTATACTTTGGTTTTCTAAAATGAAATTTTTTTATTTGCAAAAATAATGTGTTGAATATATATTCCTTAAAAAAAACTAAAAAAAATAAATAAAAAAAAATTTGTAGTTGGATGCAAGTTATAAATCCTTAAATGTTAATAAGTAATATACAAACTCCATCGCAATAAAGTACATGGGCATTTGTCTGTTCGCTCCCGATGTGACATCGAAAGAAAGGGTGGAGGATGTATATTTAGGGTTGGTATCATAATAAGTACACGAGCTCTTGTCGGAGGCGTGGCCGATGTGTCGTCGAAAGAAAAGTGATACCAGTTCCTAGCCTAATAATGTAAATAGAAATAATAAAGTTTGCAAAGTTAGAAAATAATAGTAAAAGTTTCATTTTCTAAAACCAAGGTACTCTTTTGAATTAAAGTTTGCAAAAGTCTACAAGGCTTTTTCATCAGAAGTTCATGAGTTTCGGTTAGTATTCTCCGGATGGGGTGTCAAAAGCCTTAGCACTTACCCGATGACGGTGGGAATCGCTAGAGAAGAAAATCATGTTATTGGACAATGAACCAACGATGTCTTGCTAAAGAGGTTTTTGTTTGCTTTGAGAAGAATCTGCTAAGTAAAGTTTTTTCTTGGTCGGTATTTCATCTATCTAAATAAGTGGATTTTAATGTTTAAATTAATTTGAACACACTCCCCTAAATAATATGATTTATGTCGGAAGAGGAATTCACCAGTTGTAATTATAAGTAGTCTTAGCACTTAGTTCGTAATTAGCAGTGATCCTATATTTTTGAGCTTACATGGGAAAAGTGGACAAATCGGGGATGATGAAGTAATCGTTTAGACACTTTAAGTTGCTTTTGTTCTATGATCCTAAAGTTACAATGAGGTAATGAAAACAATACATTATGTCAACATAAATAAGTTGTAGTTAGGTAATTATTTTTCCATAAAAAAAAAATCTTTGAAAATGGGAAATCGGGTGTTTTATAACTTATGATCTCTTAATTCTCTCAACAAAAATCTTTGCTACTTTTCAAGGGTTTAGTTTGGGGAATTTTCGAGGTATATGGTTATAAAGGCATGTGGATAATGCGTAGGACACACAATCTTTAGTTTGGGGAATTTGATAATGTAGATAACACATTTATTGCTCTAAAATAACCAAAAACCCAAAACAGACCAAAAATAGCAAAAATATGCTTGTATTTGTGTTTTGTGTGTGCATGTACGGATAAGTCAAAAATCACTAGAAAATAGTCAAAAAAAATGAGCAAGCACGGACACGAGAATCAGAAGAGCATAAAGCCGAAGCCCCAAAAGCCCAAATCCTTAGCCTATTTCCTTTTCTTACATCCACAAGGGCCAATCTTGCAATTACTGAAAATTAGTTATAACTTGGGAAAAAGAAGAAAGGGGCCAAATGTGCAAATTCCCCAAAGTCTAACAGTTTTAACTGTCGAAAATTGGGCGCGAAGCCAGTTACTGTGCACCCATCGTCCCAAAGTTACATTTTACTCAAATTAAAGGGGTTTCTCAAATTAGAGGGTGCTTAAGTCAATTCAAGAGGTCTACATCACAAATGAAGGGACAAATCAGTCTTTATCAAGGGATTCATTAACCTTCTCTCAATCAAAGGCCACGTATCAATGAAAGAAGCACAATGGAATGTGGGTTTTTGTGCTAAAACACTCACAAAACTAGCACAAACGTCACATCAAGGGAATGACACGCTGGCAATCCTCAGGTGTCCACAATTTGATCAAACGGCTACAATTGATGCTCAAATGATTGAAGAAATGATTGGCCCATGGGTGGGGGGGGGGGGGGGGGGGGACAGGATTAAAAGATTGGAGAGCAAGGCAAGAGGGTCTGGAAGCTTCAGCTTGGCACTATACATAGGCCTCATTCTACACACACAAAAGACAACACAATCAGGTTTTTAGTAAAATTTAGTCTAGCTTAATTTCGTAATTTTTCCTAAATGTTTTTGTAATCTCCTTTTCTAGTAATGTAATTCAGTTTTCAATTAATGAAACTCAGTTTTTATTAGTCATAAGCTCTTCTTATTTTCAACCTTAAATCTCTCTTAATCAGCCAATTTGTCTCAATAAGCTAATAAGCTCATTTAAAGCTCTTTCAGTCTATAAGCTGAAATAGAGCTTATTGAAGTCAGAATTAATCTTACCTAAACCTTAAATCAGTTAATCATCATGATCTTATTGTATTAGAGCTTTTGGAAGGGGATCTTAACTTGGAAGAGATCCCAAGGACTTTTACCCTAGCTTATTAATAAGCTAGGGAGCTTGTAGCTGCCTTAACTGGTTCCTTTTGTTTAGCTAAAGGATCAAGTAAGTTTCTCTTTTTATTCTTCTTCAATTCCAATTTAAATTGCTTAGTTATAGTTTATATGCTTAATATCATTGATAACTTTTAGGATCACGGAACAAAAAGCACAAAAAGTGTCCAAATTGATAAATTCATCGTCCCCGACTTTCACCTCTCTAAGCCAAGCTTAAAAACAAGATCATTGTAAATTACAAGTTATGATGCTAACACTACTCATAAAAGCTAATTGTGTATTTACTTTTCCTCCCTTATTCCTAATTTCCTCTAAGGATTTTATTATTATTATTATTACCTCCACCCTTTAAACGACTGTCACATCGGTATGCGAGCCGACCATGATCCAGAAGTCTTATTTCGGCTTCTGTTTATTTCATTATTATTATTATAGCCAAATTTCAATCCCTGTGGTCTTTTAACAACTGCCACATCGGTATGCGAGCCGACCATGGTCCAGGAGTCTATTTCCCCACAACACTGACAAAACCTCGATGTGTACCTTACTTTCACCAGAAGGAATCTCTACAAAGTGATTTAAACTAAGAATCGCAAAAAAACTAAAGTAACTCTATTTATTCAACAATTATATAACGTTTATTAAGCTGATGGGAGCGAAAAAGCCACAATTAACACTTATGAGCCTTAAAGAAATCCAACTATTCTATGTTTAGCATCAAAACTTATACTCTACTCTATCATCTCTTGTTCTTCACAATTTAAAATTTCTAATAAAGAAACTCGTGAATACTTAGCCTAATAAATCGATCTTTGCATATTTAAAATCAATTATGGAAACTTGCAAAGTCTTGACTTATTTATATATTTTTATATTTTCATCATTTTTTCATTTGTTTTCATTTATATATATATATATATATATATATATATATATATATATATATATATATCATAATAAAACAATAAAAATTTTAAAATTTTGGTCAAAACGGGGTTGCGTGGGAACACATATAGGCACATGTATGATCACATTTCGATAGAAATCCCCCCCACACTTAGAATGGAACATTGGCCTCAATGTTCAAAAATGTCGGGTTTTACCCCCACACTTAGGAATGAAAAAGGCAAATGCAAAAAAATTCTAAGTGTGAAAGGGGAAACACAATAATATACATGATCAAGATTAAGGATTTCATAATAAGAGAAGTCAATAACGGATGATTGACGGTTGAAACACAGCAACGGCCTTCATGTTCTTAAGGAATCCTGCAAAAATGAAATACCAAACCCCCCCCCCCCCCCCCCCCCCCCCAACACTAAAAAACCCCCCCCCCCCAACATACCATGAAGAAGCACGCCCCCTCACTTGGCTATAAAAATAAACACCTAACTTCTTATTCAAGAATTTAGAAAATAAGATAAAAGTCACGGGTTGCTCCGAGAAGCGCTTGTTTTTGTCGAGTCTCTAGCTTGACTCGACTCCCCCATACTTGAGCGGTCAAGGTAGGATAGAAATGGAGAAACGTGAATCAAGTAAGGAATGTCCCTCCAGAAATCATCATCGGGCCTTAGAAAAAAATTGAAATGATTTTTCGGCCCGATGAGATAAGAGAGGAGAAATGAGAATACCAGGATTGAACACTTTGTCCTTGTTTTCGGACGAAAATGAAAGCAAAAGGTCAAACACTGGACAAAGAGGATCATGGATGAATGAGATAGAAAATTCATCCCATGATAAAAGTCTCTTGGATTGGACTTCAATGAATATCCCTGGATCAAAAATTTTGTTTCCGGATCCGAGGGAATCATGAGAAGGAGTAAAGTCCAAATCCGGATCAAAGGTGGGAAGGGTGGGCAAAATATTAGGCATAAGAACATAGTGTTCAGAAATACCCTTCACCACTTTGGTTGTCAAAACACCCGTATCGGGCTCAAAATCAAAGCAAATCTCAACATCCGGTGGTTCTGGAGGAGGACGAGAAGATGATGGATCATTAAAATGATCAAGGTTAGATGACTCATTTTCGGGAAGGGGAAAGGGATTCATTATCTAAGCAATTTCTTCAAGAAAACGGAATATCCCTTCGAGTCTGTCGTCATTCTCAATGCCCGGTGGCATCGAGTCATCAGAAGCAAGAAATAAATCGATCTCCTCCATATGAGAGTCACTATCCTCAACGAGGATAGGAGATGGAGAGAGAGACTCAAGAATCATATCAGCAATTTCCAAATTAAGTTCTTTCGGCGGTCGTGGAGTTGAATTATCATACACCAAATTTCTCAACAAAACGATGTCTTCCTCAAGATCATAGTCGCTTTCTCTAAGTCCCGGCGTGAACTTGGTTTGAGATGAGCGAGTTCATTGGCGAAACTCCTCGAGAAGAAAAATCAATCTTGTGGAGAGGAAAGTTCATAAAAGTATCATGATGATTAATGATTCAGATGATAAGACGCTCGGTGTCCAATCATCCATTTTTCTAGTGTAGAATCGGGGTCTTCATTATGAATTCGGATATAACTCATAGAATGATTTCTGTAAGATCAAAAAAGAGGGGTTCGAATAGTTATAAAACTCATTTGTAATTTCTCCTCATGGACTCGACTCGCATCACTAGAGTAGGTATCGTCGAGAGGGTTTGGAATACGTCGAAAAATTTGTCGTTTGAGAATCATCACAATCGGGCACATCACACTCACTTTCATTATCTGAAAAATCCTCGGACTCACTTGGGATTGGGACAAGGTTCTCAACAGTAGACTTTATTACTTCGTCCGATTCCGTTGCCGGAATAGTGTCAAGATGCTCATCCTCCATTATGAGAGAGTCAACGGGCTCCTCGGTTGATAAAACGGGTGTGACTGCAATGGTATCGTCCTCGTCATCATCGTAGCAAATGGGAATCTTCCAATATCGATCTTTAGCTGCTTGATCTTCCGCAATTCGTCTATCTTCTTCCTTCTTTTGCATATATTGACCAACCATATCACATATGGATGTCATTTGCTCCATGATCTTATTTTGAGAATTTAGAAGCTCATTTTGAGCATTGAAGATTGGATGATTGACGGTATATTGCGGGGGTTGAAATTGGTCAAAGCCGAAAGAATTAGAATCATAGCAAGAATTTCGCTCATGATAATAGTCTTCATTCATCGGTTGACATTGAAAAGTCTCATGAGGACCCCCGCAATTTTTACAACAAAGATATTGTTGTTGAAAATCATGAAAATCTTGCGGGAAATTAAAATCTTGATTGTAACACGGTTCCGGATAGATAAATGGAACTTGAGGTGTACAATAGTGACCATAACGAGCATCGTTCCTGCAAAATTCATAAGAATACATAGGAGGTTGTGGAGGTGGGTTGAAAACGTTAGGAGAATCATCAACAAAGTTAGGTTTTGAAACGTAAGGTAATGAATTTTCTTTCTCGGAATAGCACGTCGGATCAAAACTTGGCAAAGTTTGTGGGAGCTCATCAATGGTTTGATTGCATGGTTCCGGATTAGAGATAATCGGAGCTTTCGGTGGACAATTATAACCAATATGAGCACCTTTCCCACAAGACTTACAAGTGCATCGTTGGACAAAAGATTCCATCTAAGGAATCACCACACTCGTAACAACAATTGTGGTTAATTTGTGGAGGATTTTGCGAGGAATTGTATCCGGGGTTCTGTTTGACATCGAAAGGCCTCTTGAGGCGCCATTAAAAACGTTGGGTTGGTCATCGGATGACTCGTAAGTTGTTTTGAGGTCTTGGTAAATTCCATTTTTATGACAATTTGGTAAACCAAAACTTCCTTTAATTTCTTTGCCATTAGCACATCCTTGACCAATTTGGGACCTTCAACCGGTTTCCACACTTCGCACAATCCATAAGGGAGCATGAGAAGAGTCGGGTGTTTTATTATGATCACGAACGAACTTGTCTACGTGATTGAATGAGGTATTGGTGATAGATTGATCGAGTATTGTTGAGATTCAAAAGGTGATCCATACTGTGAAGATTGATAAGGTGAAATAAATTGTTGATGTTGAGAGTTCTGGTAAGAGTGTTGATGAGATTGATAAGGAGACTATGTCATTTGGTGAGATGCAACTAAAGCAAGAGGATCGGAGCTATGTTCATGCATCAATCGAACTTCATTTGCATGTCGTTCATGTTGTTCCAAGTGAGCATGAATTTGATCAACATTAGTAGTATGCAAATCTTTGACCAACTTAACATCAGTAACGAATTTGCTCCAATCAGTAGGAAGAGTGTTCAGAAACTTGGTATTGACTTGAAATTGCTCCAGTGGCATCTTGTAAATATTCATATCATTGAGTAGCAGAGTGAATCTCAAGTAGTACTCGTGTAACGACTCTCCTTTCTTGTATGTAAACTTTTCAAATTCATCGTACAACTTACACTCTCGTTCTTGCTTTGTTAACGACGTTCCTTGCATGAGCAGTATGATTTTCTCCCAAATATCCTTGGCTACACGATGTTGACTTACAAGAGCATAAATTTCAGTTGGAAGGTGATTCGATAATTAATATATAGTATATATTTATAATATATAACTAAATAATAATACCAAATAGTAATAGTATAGAGAGTATCCCGTTTGATAAGACAATAACTTTAGGAAAAATAATAGTCTATCTTCCGAGTGTCGTTTCCACAGCGAGAGATGAATTGAAATTCATGAGAATGTTTCGTTTGGTGCTTGAATGACAAATATTTTGTTTTTGGTTTTGGTTTTAAACTATTTTTATGCTAAAAATTTAACTAATATTAATTCAAAGATTCAAAACTATAAGATTAAACTAAAATTGATCTAAAAGATATAAATGACAAATATGCTTGCTAAGTGATGTGAAAAGTTCATTAAGTGCGGGCTTAGGTTTAACGAATTAAAATCCTTAGAAAACAAGTTTCAAGAAATTAAATGACAAGTAAAGTAAAATGTTTTTTAAAATAAATGACAAATATTTAAATTGCATTAAAACTAAATGACGGTATGTAAATTGGAAAATTCTAATGACTATTAATTTTTTAAACCTTTTTAAAACCGTAAAAGAGTAATAAACATTTTCAAGTACATATTTAATTAAACAAAAAGCATCATAAACCCAAAAGATGACTTAAGTTTTTTTAAGATAATAAAAGTTGCATTGAATATAGATAAACATAGAATCCATCTTCATTGATATCCGCCACGGCTCCCCTCCGATCCTCATACCCTAGGACCTAAAATTACATGCTAAAAATCAACACAAAGGTTGAGTGAAATCATAGGTTTATCGGTAAAAAGGGTGGACCACAAGATCGAAGTAATAGTAGACTCTGAAACACATTCAGTAGTCCAAAACGTTTATTATGCACCTAAATCTACGCTTGCATGACCCCGAAGCCTTAACTAGATTTGTGCCCCAATCAGAATATAGGATGCTTGCCAACAACCTAACACCTCTCAATGTTAAATGCACCTTGATCAAACTAGTGACGCCAAAGAAGGTTTTGGAGATGTCAATCCCGATAGATTCTACTCCACAACACTCCCATACTACAATACAATTAATGGTTTCATGATAAATAGGGACATTTACGGCAATAAGGTAACAGTAGCAATAATAATTAGGCAGTAAAAAAAAAAAAACTGGATAGCATACACTTTGTAAAACACTTTGTAAACACTTAGAAAAACACTTGTGTCCAATAGTAAAACAAGCAATGTAATTCACCCCGTAGATTTTGTAAAACAATCACGTAGTAAAAAGGGGGCTATGAACTCACCTCGAGTGAATGGTAATCAACAAGTATTCACAATAGAAAATGCATCACGAAGGAATCCGAAGGCAACCTAATCCAATATAGGTCGTATAAGTACTAAACACTTTGATTATTTATAGGTCGTATAGCTCATCATACTATCGTTCGGGCTATCATAATTAAGAGGTCATGTAGTGACGTATGAGGAGCTAGACACTTTAAATCGTAAATCACAACTCTTCGATACGCCACCCCGGAAGAGGCCTCATTATGATACTCCCTATTAAATAGTACTGTTGATTAACTAATAACCAACATATAATTCTATATAGCTACATCACCATCTAATCATTTTAGTGAAATCATATTTATAAAGTAAAAACGTTTATAAGTATACTTTAGTAAAACTGGCGTAACTTTTCCTCAGTTTATAGTCCGTTTCTTTCATTTTCTTACGTCCACGCCTCGTATAAGACGAGTATATCAAAATATAACATTTCAAATTTGAGTTTTTTCTATGAATGTTGATATTTACCTTGTCATAACAGCTATACATTTATTTTTATAGATTATTATCGTAAATCTCGTAAAATGTCGTAACTTATATCGTTTTAAACTCCGTTTTTTTAGCGTTCTTTCGAGTACGTTCTTGTATTAAAAGTTTTATCAAATTAATGATGTTTTTAAAAAAATAAGTATCTGTGGTGAATAGTAATTTTAATAAGAAATAGTTTAAAAAGTATATATTTAACGTAAACTTGAAATTGTCGTATCTTTTTCGTTATAAATCGGTTTTTCGAGTTTCTTATCATTTTGGAATCGTCATGAGGTGTACTATCTTATAAAAATATAAAATGACCAGGTGGGATGTCGAATTCAAACAGAAAGTTTGGAGGTTTTTCATAAAAACATGTTTTAAACTTCATTTTGTACTTTTCTATTTAGTAGATTTCCACAAGCCTTTTATAACTATATATATCATATGACTTACATATATAGAGATCCAAGATCCATATTTACTTTCATAAAACATGTGTACAAGTTCATAAAATTATGTTTACAAGAAAAATCCACTTTTACAAGTTAAACATATCCTAAGTGGTGATTTACTATATAGAACTCATATATGCATAAAATGATGAATGTAAAGACATAAAGGGTTTTAGATAACCTTATTATGATGTAGGATGATGGAAAATATGGTCTAAACACTTGTTTAGATGAAAAACCCAAGCTTACACAACCAAGAAACCCTAATCCACTATAGAAACCCTAATCTTGTCTTTCTTGCTTCAACACTTGAATGGGGGGGGGGGGGGGGGGGGGGGGGGGGGGGGGGGGTTAACCAATGCTTGGAACATCTAGTATACTTAGGATGGATGTGTAATGGCTTGTATAGGTTGTAGAAAATTTGGTATGGATTATAATAAAAGGGGTGTTTGAGCCGTGGCCTATAGAGAGCCAAAAGGGAAGGTTTTTGTGATTTTTACTAAGTGTTTTGAGTTGTATGAGTTATCTCTCACTTGTTACTTGCATTATATAAGTTAGAATGGTCAAAAGAATGCAATAGTAGTCCAAGACATACTTCATGGTCTTAAGGAAGACTAATGTGGTCAAGGGAAACAAGGTAAGGCTTGGTTTAATTAGCTAGGTGATGTACAAGCCAAGTTGGTGTAAAATGTGTGCTCCTTGTCCCTTCTTGTTGTTTGTATAAGGTGAGCTAGGGGAGTCTTCTAAAGCCTATGATTTTTAGCAACATCACTATTTCATTTTATGTAAGTTGCTAGTTTAGTGGGTTTTGATATAAAAAGTGTTTACTTGAAAGTATTCATGTAATGTTTTATTTTCTTATGAACAAAAGGGAAAGTAATATTAACTTGGGTAAAATTTAATAAAACTTTGAGTGTTGGGTACAATCGTGTATATTTGTTGAAGCGTAGATAACTTTTGGTGCTTCCGGGTATGCCTAAATGTATTAATTGCGAAACGTAAACGTTTTACGTAACCAATAAAAATAAAATATAAAAAGTTGATTATTATTTTCGTAAAAATAATATATTGCTTGCTTGACGAAAACTTTAATTCGTTGTTACGTTGATTGGTGATTCTTAATTTACGCGATTTAACTTAACTATTAAAATTAAAAGTAAACGCGTACGAGAAAAAAAATAATTTAGCAAAATGGATGACGTCGTAAATGACCTGAAAATACGGAATGTTACATTTTAGGTCTTGAAACTACACGGGATTTTACAATTCTTGACAAAACCGAGAAAACAAGTGAGTGTTTCACGGGATTTTACAAGTCAAAGAAATAAACCGTATAATTTTGATGAAGCAATTTTGAGTTTTAAGTTTCACGGGATTTTACAAGTCAACGAAATAAACCGTATAATTATGATTAATTGTTGCAAATTCGTGTATTTAGAACAAATTGCAAATTCAGAAACTTAAGAAAGTTGCAGATTCGGATCTGAAGGAAAGCTACGAATTCGAGTCCTAAAGGAAAAATTGCGAATTCGGGTCCTTAAGGGAAATTGCGATTTCGGTCCTTATGTAAAATTGAAAATTCGGATCCTTAAGTAATATTGCCAATTCGTGTCCTTTAAAAAACTGCCAATTCGTGTCCTTCTAACAAACTGCCAATTCGTGTCCTTCTAACAAACTGCCAATTCGGAGACTTCAAGAAATTGCAAATTCGGAGAAGGCTAAAACTGCCAATTCGGACACTACAAGAAATTGCAAATTCGGAGAAAGCTAAAACTGCCAATTCGGACACTACAAGTAAGTTGCAAATTCAGGTACAACACAAAATTGCTAATTCGGGTACAACTTAAAACTGCAAATTCGTGTAACACACTGACGTAACTCAAAATCTTCAAAACACAAAAAGACACCTTTTTGATTGTTTTTACCCAAAATTTCTTGTACAACTAGTATTCTTAAACCAATAGGTACCTTAAAAATGACAACTTTTTGGTTTTTAAGCCGAAAATTTCAAAATCAAGATTTGTACTTTATAAGGTTTTTTGAAAACAAAAGATGAACAAAAATGAAATTTTCTTTGATCCAAAGCAAATACACCTATATCCAATGATACTAGATCAAATCTACCAAGGTAAATGATCTTTTAGTGTACCAATGAGCTTCAAAAAAAAATGAAAAGGGTGAGTACGGTTAAAAAAACGAACCAAAAAAGATAACCAAACACAAGAACTAAGCAAATCAATCCATGGCTCTTGATACCAATTGTAGAATACAAGTAATCATTGATATGTGAGTAGCAAGAACTAGTGAGAGAAAGTGAAAGGAAGGATGTATTTTCTAGAGAGAGAAAGTATAGAAAGAGAAATGCATTAGTGTAACGAGAATACAAACCAACCAACACCCTCTCCAAGGCATGGAGAGGGTATTTATACATCAAGATTGTCTGGCCATGGGCCTCATTAGGCTTTCCATGGGCCTTTGGGCCATATTAGCTTATACCTTAAACATTGAATAACTACGAGCTTTGACTAGTTAACATTGGAAGTGACCGAGACTTTTCTTGTTCCTAACAATATGTTTCTCACCCCAAACCTTGTAAATCATTGTAAATGTAAAATGTGGGGCTATGAACTCTCCTTGAGTGAGTGAATTGATAATGTAAATCACAAACAAAAAATGCGTCACGAATACGCCCGAATGCAACCTAATTAATTATAGGTCGTATGAGTACTAAGTACTTTGAATATCTAATACCGTATATAATTCTATATAGCTACATCACTATCTAATTGTATTTGTGAAATCATATTTATAAAGTAAAAACGTTTATAAAGATCTATTTAGTAAAAACGGCGTAACTTTCTCGTTTTAAGTTCGTTTCTTACGTTTCTTATGTCCACGCTTTCGTATTAAGACGAGTTATCAAAATATTACATTTTCATATTTTAAGTCCTCTGCTGAACAATACTTTTTATTGTTCATATACTTTTATAAATATATTTTTATAAATTTAACTATCGTTAACTCGCAAATGTCGTATCTTATTCGTTTTTAACTCCGATTTTAGTGATTCTTTCGAACACGTCTTCGTAATTAAAAGTTTTATCTAACTAATGTATTTTTCAAAAATGTATCTGAGATAAATAGTATTTTTACTGTTCATAGTTTATATAATTATTTTTATATACTTTAATTATCGTAAACACAGAAAAATCCATAACTCCTTCGTTATTGATCTAAAAATTATGATTCTTAATGTTTTAGAATCCTAAAAATATGTTATATCTGAAAAAAATATCCAACCTTTTATATCAGAGGTGATTTGTAATGAGTTTTTATAAAATTTCTTTTATAAACGTATTTATTATCGTATAACTTATAAATGGCGTATCTCATTCATTATAAATCGGTTTTTCGAGTTGCTTACATTTTTGGAATCCTCATGACATGTAGTATTTTATAAAAATATAAAATAAATGCTTTATATTTCGAATTTAAACAGCCCCTTTTGATCTTTTTGTTAGAAATGTGTTTAAACTAGTTTTTGTAACTTTTTAGTTTAGTACACTTGTCACAAGTGTTATACAACACCATATATCACATGTATTACATAATTAAAGTCCTTAGTCCATGATTTGTTCAAATATTGTCCAAGATAACAAGATCAACAAGTCTACATACTCATTTGTTCATAATATTTAATAAGTATACTTTTTAGGTAACTAGTTATATATACTTTTTATACATAAACCATACTTGTACAATACTTATACTTCCATTCCAACATGATATTAACATCCATATAACATATGTAAAGTACACCAAAGCATAATCAAGTGTAAAAATCTATTTTACAAGTTAATAAGTTTCCTAGATGGTGATTCACTATATAAGCATTATATACACATAAAATCATAAATGAAATGAATGTAGGATTTTTAGATAACCTTAATATAAAGTATGATGATGAACAAGAAGATCTAAAACCTAGTTTAGATATCAAACCCAAGCTTCCAATACAAAGAAATCCCTAATTCCTATGAAAACTCTAATCTTGATCCTTGCTTGCTTAACCCTTTTAAACACTAAACCAAGCCTTCAAACCTTCTTTGTATACCTTAGATATGATGTAGAAATACTTGTATATGTGGTAATTAAGATTGTGTGAATTATTTGTGGGTTTGTAATTTGGCCTTGAGTTTTGAGAGAAAATGAGAGAAAAGAGTGAAGTTTTTCTAGTGAAATGTGTTGTGTGAGGTTTACTTTCATAGTGTGGCTTTTATAGCAAGTCTTAACTAGATAATAGTTACATTAACTTAACCATGGTTAGACATTGAATGACCATTATGTAAGAAACTCATGGGAGGGGGAGTGGGCTCTTACAAGAGTTGGAAAATGTAAGACTTAGTTGGTGAAGTTTGCTTGAGACTTTATATAAGCACATGTTAATTTACAAAGTCAAAACAAAATATCTATGTGTTTCATCTATATATATCCAGCCATATATACTTATATATAAGGAAATTGTGTAATTTTTGGGTATTGGGTATAATTGTGGGTATTTGGTTGAGTATAGATAGGTATTGGTGCTTTCGGGTATGCCTAAATGTATTTAATTGTGAAACGTAAACATTTTACGTGACCAATAAAAATAAAATATAAAAAGTTGATTATTACTTTCGTAAAAATAATATATTGCTTGCTTGACGTAAACCTTTAATTGTTTGATGCCCGTTTACGTTGAATGACAGTTTTTAGTTTACGCGATTTAACTTAACGATAATAAATTAAAAGCAAACGCGTATAAGACTAAAAATAAATAGTGAAATAAATGACGTCGTACAATGACCAAAAACACAGGGTGTGATACAAAGTCTCAGAGGCATCTTTATAAACCAATCTAAATATGCTTCTGAAATTGTTAAAAAATATAGTTTGCTTACTACTGATTCTGTCGACACACCCTTGGCAGAAAAAAGTAAATTGGATGAAGATCTACCGGAGAAACCAGTTGATGCTACGCTTTACTGTGGCATGATTGGATCCCTTATGTATCTTACATCCAGTAGACCTGACCTTATCTATGCAATCTGCTTATGTGCTCGGTATCTGGCAAAGGCTACCGAAAAGAACTTACAAGTGGTAAAATGGATCTTTCGATACCTTAAGGGAACCATTAACATGGGTCTCTAGTACTAGAAGGATACCGGTATATCTCTAACAGCATATGCAGATGCAGACCATGTGTGGTGTCAGGACACTCGACGTAGTACATCGGGAAGCGCTCAGTTCTTAGGTGACAAACTTGTTACCTGGTTTTCCAAGAAGCAAAAGTGCACATCCATCTCGAGTACAGAGGCTGAATATATTGCCTTATCTGGCTGTTGTGCTCAAATCCTATGGATGCGTTCACAACTATCAGACTACGGCTTTCAATTCAATAAGATTCCTATGTACTGTGACAACAAGAGTGCGATTGCTTTATGTTGCAACAATGCTCAACACTCAAGAGCCAAGCACATCGATGTTCGCTACCATTTCATAAAGGAGCAAGTGGAAAATGGAATTGTGGAGCTATACTTTGTCCGGACCGAATACTAATTGGCTGACATCTTCACCAAACCCTTGCCAAGAGAAAGATTTGACTTCTTGATCGAAAAGCTCGGTATGAGAAGCATGTCTCCGAAAACATTGAAACGTCTAGCAGAGGAAGTAGACGAGTGATGGTGGTAACTCATATCCTGTATCATATGTACATAAGAAAACATAAAAACACAAAAATATTTTTCTTTTATATAAATTTTTCAAAAAAGAAAATAAAAAATTAAAAAATTAGAAAAATATAAAAGTATATGTATCTCTGGCATGTATAACACCCCGTGTTTTAGGTCATTGTACAACGATTGCGTGCCCGGTGTCGTAAATATTATTTTACGAGTTTCCGTGAACGAGCGTCGACATTTAAAATATTTATTTGATCCACAGACAACATTCTGGAACTTCCAAACTAAAGAAATGCAACAGGAAATGAAATGTTACACTTTAATAGAATGAATTCGGTAGTATTCTACCCTATGGTAGATCTAAGGTCATGTGCCACTTAAACTCAAATCTATCTTACCTTCAATCCATCGTTGTTCAGCTCAAAACATATAACTTAATGCGCATACATAACCAAATAAAACATACAAAAAAAAGTTATAGTTTCATGCCATAGGCGACGACACTGTTCATGACTTAAGATACCTTATGCTCTAAGAATCAAATAAGATTATAGAAGTTATGAGAGTTTTATTGTTTAAGAAAGTAATGTGAAATACAGAAATGGTTTATTTGAGTCGATGCAAGCCGTGAGCTATTTAAAATTGACTTGAGATTATTAAGATCGA